>PVKN010027868.1:0-13397 GCA_004027915.1 Capromys pilorides
CTTTTTCTTTTGTCCTTTCCCTCATCCAAATTGTTCTATCCCTTTGAACAGATTCTTTCACTTATGCAGTATCTATCAAACTCTTTAAGGTTCTTACACTAGCAAGACAATACAATGTTCATACATGTGGGTCTGATTTATTTTACTTATGAGTACCATCTCTAGATGCATCTTTTCCTATAAAAGCCTCAAGTTTATCTTTTCTATAGCTACATAATGATTCATTATGTAAAACTGTCACATCTTCTTTATCCATTCCTCAATTGAAGGGTATTTGTGTTGTTTGCATGATTTAGCTACAACAAATTATGCTGTTATATACATGGGTGCACATATATTGCTGTGGTATGATTTTTTTCGGTTCTGGAAAAATACCCAGGAGGGGAATAGTTGGGTTGAATGTGACCTATAACCCTAATTTTTTGAGGAATCTCTACACCGATCTCCATAGTGATTATATCAACCTACACTCTCACCAATAGTGGACAAGGGTTCCTTTTCTCCCATAGCCCCACCAGAATTTGTTATTGGTTGACTTCCTAATGATAGCCATTCTTTCAGGGGTGAGATGGAATTTCAGTGTTGTTGTAAGTTGCCTGTCTCAAGTGATTAATGATGTTGAGCATTTTTAACTTATTTATTTGACATCTTTATTTCTCCATCTAAGAAGTGTATTTTCACTTCAGATGCTATTTTTGGATTGGTCCTTTGAATTTTGGGCAACCTGATAATTTTAATTCTTTATATGTTCTATATTGAAGTCCTTCATCTGAGGGATAGGTGGCTGTTTTTCCCAATTTGTGGATTTTGTTTTTACTCTGTTGGTGATTTTTTTTGAAGTGTTGAAACTGTTCAAGAAGATGAGATCCCAGTTGTTGATTGTTTGAAATTTTCTCAGTGAAGTTTGAATTTTTTTTAATTAACTCTCCCTACCCCTATGTCTTCAAGAAATATACCTACTTTCTCCTCCAGTTTATTTAGTATTTCTGTCTTAATATTTAACTCTGATCCATTTTGACTGCCATTTAGTACATGGCTATACACATAGGTGTAATTTTAGCCTTCAACATGGGAAATCCAGTTTTTCCAGCACTATTTCTTAAAGAGACAATATTTCTTCCCATGAACATGTTTGATATCTTCATCAAAGATAGAGTAAGTAGGTGTGTATGTACTTGTGTCTGATACTTATAATCTGTTCCATTGATCTTCAAGTTTCTTTTCTTTTCTTTTTTTTCCTAGTACCATGCTGATTTTATAACAGTAGCTTTGTAGTATAATTTCAAGTCAGGCATTGTGACACTTCCTGCCTTTCCTTTGTTTCTCAGGATCATTTTTGCTATCCTTGGTCTCTTCTAACTCCAGGTGAATTTTAGAAAGTTTTCTCTAGAGGGGCTAGGGACATAGCTCCATGGCACAAGTACCTGCCTGGCAAGTGCAGGTCATGAGTTTGAATCCCAGTCCTGCAAAAAAAAAAAAAAAAAAAAAAAAGGTTTCTCTAGAGCTGCAAGGTCTATTTATGGTATTTTAGTCAGGATTGCACTGACTCTGCATAACAATTTGGGGAGTAAGGTCATTTTCATAAGAATGTTAATTTTTCCTATCCATCAGCAAGGAATATCTATTTTCTGAAATCTTCTTAAATCTTCTTTTTCAGATTACCATAATTTTCACTGTAGATCTTTTACTTTCTTTCTTACATTGATTCCTAAGTATTTCATTTTTTGCATGCTGCTGTGAAAGGCCTAGTTTCCCTAATTTCTTTCTCAGTGTGTTTATTATTTGTGTACATAAGTGTTACTGATTTTTGAGTGGTAAGTTTGTACCCTGTTACTGAATTTGGTTTTTAAATCTACAAGTGTCTTGGTGGAGTTTGTGCCACCTTCTATGTAGAGGAACATGTCATCCATGAATAATGAAAATTTCACTTCTTCCTTTCCTTTCATTTATTTCTCTCTCTTGCACAATTGCTCTGGCTAATTTTTCCAGAACTATACCGAATAAGAGTGGTGACAGTGGACATCCTTATTTTGATTTTCAGGCATGACAATGTTTCTGCTGTAAGGAACTCTGTAATTTAAATTCCCAGAGAGGTGACAGCCTAGGACCTGAGGACAATGAGATATGACTCCAAGCTGCATTTTGACCTCAACATAAATGATTTTATATATTTATCATCCTACTAAGACATTTAGTTCTTATAAATGTTAATTATCCATTTGTAGTTGAAACAACAGCTACAAATCAAAGTTTAAAATGATTGAGTCATGAGAAGGAAGAAGAATGAATTCACTTAAGTCTTATTTTCCACTTTGAGGAAACAATCTACATTTTAAAAACTCTGTAGAACACAAGATGAGGGGCAGGTAACAACTGAAAACACTAAAAATAGTGACATATTCGTCAAAAGTTGAGGAAAGAAGAAGAAGTTGTGGGAGAGATAGAAAGTGGGTTCTTGTTTAGTCATAAACAAGATGTGAGAGTGAGAATATTTGCACAACAATTAGCCCGACCAAGAAATTATCCAAATCAATGCCTTTTTCTCAGAAGAACTAGGCACAGAACTAGTTAAGATTGAATGCCCTTGGGAAAGCGCAATAAAAAGTGGTGAGTTGACAACTGTTGCTTTATTTTAGAAGGAACCCATCTATTCTATTTGATTTTCTACTACATACATATGTTACCTGGATAAGGGAAAAAGTGCTCTACAAGAGTCACTAGTTGTGAGACCATGAGAGCCACTGCCCAGCACCTTTCTGTAAAGCACTGCAAGGGGTATATACTTAGGAAACATCTGCCCTTGCAGTGAAATGCAGGAGAGGGAGCCATAAAAGGAAGAAATAAGACAGCAATTCAAACACCACATGTGGGAACATCTGTGCTAATCCTGACAAATTCTGCCAGTCACAGCTTGACCTCATCCATCATTAGAAAGTGCTTAACTTTATCAGGAAGTAGTAATTCTGTCTTATCAATATACATTTATGCACACATGGAGAGTAGGATGGAAATTAGGTATTGCTGGGTAATTTTGGCATGATTGCTTTGAGGGTCTTAAAGCATTCGTCATTTAGAATGGGCAGTTATTCTGTGTATGCACTAGAAATAACGCTCATGAGAGGCCAGGAAAATACATGATCTCTGCTCTCATGCATACACATGTTGAATTAGATTTCTAAAGACCATTCATTCAATGTTTTTCCATCTGTTTAAATACATATGCACAGTTACCTTTGCAGGTTTATCTCTGTCACTCATTCACTCTTCATATGAAAAACCTCTCTGATCTTGATAGTCACTTTGCTGGGCCCATCATTGACATGCATTCTGGAGCTCTTGGGTCCTGGCCTCAGTGGTTTAGAGCAATTTGAAGCAGTACAATAGTGGAGCTCTCCTGCCTTGTCCACATTTTGTCTTTAGATAGATGCACTGCAGAGGCCAGCCGCATGGCAGCCTCTGTCCAGCCCTGTCCTGGTGCAGAGAATTTGCCTCTCAGTTCAAATTCATAGCTGTGAATGGTTATGCAATGACACTAGTACCAGGAGGGAAGATTTGGACCATTCTTTTGGAGAAGATAGGCAAAGGCTCCTTTGGAAACTACACTTGGGAGGATTTAGCCTTAGGGGTAAATGGCTCAAGTGAAGAGGGTTTCTGATGAGATTTATGAGGCCCTCCTTTCAGGAACAGAAGTCTCTATTGCATTCTGGTGAATCATCCAAGCTAGAAATCTGCAAGGTTTATATCTTGAAGAGCTACTTAAAAAATTGTGGGCTTGAGACTGGTGAGATAGCTCAGTGATCTAAAGCATCTGCTTAGGCAAGCTTAGGCAACCGCAGAGACCATGATTCTGTCCCCAGCACCACATGCTGCGCCAGCCCCAACTCCAGGACAGCTGAGCCGGCCATAACATAAATAAATAAAGTTAAAAAAATTGTGGGCTCTGGATTCAGATTCTGGGCTACACTCTCCCAAGTTACATAGCCTTGTTCAGGTAAGTACACCCTCTGCCAAGTAGGGGGAATGGTAGTGTTTCTGGTGGAGGATTATTGGAAATGCTTGAAATAACTTATGTACTAGTAAGCACTCAGTGCTAATAAACAATAACTGGTCAAAAATTTTTTTATTTTTCCAGAAAACAAACACTAGGAACAGGTATAAAGAGAATGCCTTGAGATTTGCAAGTTTTAAGTGGAGACACGAAAAGAGAGGATGATGAAGAACATGTACAATGTATATCTTTGAGTTTCTTGTCTGGATGTCCTTGTATAGGATAATTTCCATAGTCGCCCATCTACCTTCTCTTAGAGATAGGAGTAGCAGAGACATGAAAAGAGACCAAAGAAATTGATGGTTCAGCTTAAATTTTTAAAATAAATATGGAATATCAGCCTCAGAAAGTGGCAAACTAGTGTTTGATAATCAAACCTTTCACTGGCAAGAGTTGATGTTATGCAGAAAACAATAGACCTTTAAGGTGCCAAGAATAGGGCCTTGTAGAATGCGAAGAGTAGAGTTTATGCTCTAACAACAGACTGCTAGAGAAATCTGAGAGATTCAGACCATGTCCACCAGACTGGACCTGATAAAGTGACCATATAGGGCCGTGGAAATAGCTTGGCAGTCTAAGCACCTGCCTGGCAAGCACAAAGAACTAGGTTCAATCCTCAGTATCATTTAGCTTGCTGGCCTCACTTCATGCAGGCTGTGGAATCCAAGTGTTGGTGGGGCACATCTGTAATCCCAGTGCAGGGGAGGGTGAAACAGGAGTATTAGTATGAGCCCAAGCTGTGTAGTGGGACCCCGTATTGAATAAATAAATAAGTCTTTGAAAAAAAGTGACCACAGAATTTAAGATCCAAATTTTGGGATCCATTTGGAGAGTGAGCAGAGGCATTAATCATTACCCTGGAACCACATGCTATGAGTAAGTTAGACAGTGTAGCTACCTAGCCAAGGTGCACTGGGTTAGAAAAGGGGGACAGGGGCTGAATGAGGGAGAGGAATGAAGCCTAGAGTACTACATGGAGGAACTCAGTGTCAGGAGAAAGAGCCCAGCCCCATTTCTTGCCAACACCAAAGAGCTATGGGGAGCCACAGAAGACAAGCAGAATATCCATTAACATTTATCACCTGCCTGATGAGCCATGTGGGCCTCGTGAAGAACCTTCCTCCACAGTCTGCCAACCCACTGCTTAGCATTCTCTGCAGAAGTGAGGGCCGCCACTCTGTAGACTTCTCAGAGCCTCACCGCATCTTCCCTATATGGACATGGGTTTTGGCAGTGGCCGGGATACTCAGAGGTCTCTGGGCATGGAGAGACATTAGGATGGGAAGAGCCCTGGTATCCATACTTGAAGTCACACTATGTTGGGTCCTACTTTCTGTGATGATAGATTCTGGATGAGTTTTTTTCAGTGATGGGAAATGGTAGAAGCTGGAGAGACAGTGGTGGGAGGTGAGAAGACACCAGCCCAAGGGAAGAAATTTTGTCTACCAGAAAAAAACAAACAAACAAAAAAACCAAAACAAAACAATAACAACAACAACAAAACTCAATGTCAGTTTTCCTCAGCCTAAAGGAGGAATGCAGCATCTCCTAAAAATGAGTTCTATCTCTTAGTGAGATGAAAATAGATGCATGAAAATAATCCTAGTGAACTTCTAGGTTGCTGATAAGAGCTTCCCAGAAGTTTATGTCTCTAAATAATTTACTCTCTTTCACATAATTTCCAGAGTAGACATAAACATTACACATTGATGACTTTATGTTGGTATCAACATTATAGGCTCTTCTTTGACCTTAAGGATATTTCTTACTGACTCTGACTGTTAATATTTGAGATTTACCACAGAAAGCTTTGGGAAACATTGCTGAGGTGAAGTTATGTATTTGTATTAAAATACCAGAAAACATCCTTATGGTCATAACTTTTGGGTGTTTTCAAACCGGATTATGGTAAAGCAATGTATTTTATTCAGCAGATTTGTTTTAATCTAATTATGTAGGTGAATAAAAATTACCGCATGCTGGTGCATCTAATGTAAGTTATCTATTATTCACACCACATTTACTTTTAATATTCATGCAGTTTCCCTTTGACATAACCTACTGTGTCACAGTTAATCCAATAAAGATAAAATATAGCTCAGCAAAACACGAGTCGATTCCAGCTTCCTTGTAATTATTAAAGACTATTTCACACTGGTACCTTCAATCAATGATTCCCCCCAGATATGATGGCACTCCTCTTTGAAGATTTTGGTCTTCCCAGTGGATTCAGAGGAACACTCAGTCCCCTTTTCAATCTCTGGGTCTCAGAGGTAGTTCAAGGAGCACAACAAGGCTTCACAGGTTTATCCTCAAAGGCTGACACTGTCTGTTTGATGTCTGGTGACTTAAAAAGCCATCTCTGGCAAAGCATATGTTTGCTACCAGTCAATCGAATCAGCCACTTATCAGCTGATCTGTATTCACCCAGTGCACTTGCTAACAGCTCAAAGGAGAACACACATATCTCCTGCAGGACTGACTATTGATTTGATTCTGTCCTCTAATTTTGTGTTGTTTTGCTGCACTTGGATGAAGTAACTCCTTTACTTGATGAAATGAACATGGAGCCTGTGCACTGATGGCCTTCAGTTGGGCTCAAGATTCTAGAGGAGAACAGACTCTACACAGGCCTAAGCTGGCTAGGCTGGCAGAGTAATTCTAAGCCTTCCTGCCATGGCGTGCCTGGAGTTTTTCACTTTTGCCCACCTGTTGGCATTTCCTTGTGTAGACTCTTCCTGCTAGGAAACTGCAGGAGATCACTAGGAATTCCCCAAAGCTGGTAACATCCAACAGCTAGCAGTGTGCATACATAAATCTTTAGCTTAGATCTAGGAGTTCACTAATTCCTTCGTAGTCTAACCCTCACCATTCCCATTCTCCAAGGAAACGTTGCCTTAGCTGGGACTTTCTCCACTCCACTTCTTTATCATGACCTATTTTTAATTAAGATAAAAAGAGTCTACCTCATTGCATCAGAAAAAAATTATCACCGTTTATGAAGATCTTGCTCATTAATTCAATTTCTGGTGCGGCCATATAATTTGATTAATATTATAGCTAATGCTTTAAGTATAGAAATGTTGGGTTCGATGGATTCTTATAAAACAGGACAAAGGCAAGGTATTTCTCTGTGTAGTACTATATATTTTGAGCAGGGAAGTTGATTCTTGGGGATGAAAATATAAATTATAAGATGATATAGATCTAAGAGAAATTATTATTACTAGTTAATTTCTTCTGTTTCTGTCTCTGTCTCTGTCTCTCTCTTTCTCTCTCTCCCTCCCTCTCTCTGGAATTTGCCATAAGTCTATACAAAGTAGTTTTTTCTTCTGCCTTATACACATTCTGCTTGTTATGGTTTCTGTGTATTTGTCCCCCCAAAGCCTCATACAGTCATTGAGGCACATTTCTATGGTTTGTGATTAATTCATGATCCAAAGCTGGATTATGGGTCTGATACTGCTGGGATTATGAGTCTGAGCACTTCTGGGATTATGGGTGTGAGTGCTATGCCAATCCTGGGGTGGATAGCCTGAATGCTACATAAGAGAGACAGAGAGACAGACTTGCTCTCTGTTGCCACTGTTGCCAGTGCTCCTGCCCTTTTGCTCTTGTTGTTTTGCTACCTTCTGCCATCATGAACTGCTGCCCTCTGCCAGGTGATACCCAGCGTTGGAGCCAGCCAAATATGGACTGAAACCTCCATTAACTGTGAGCCAAATGACGTTTTCCTTCCTTCATTATGAGTGTCGGGTTTTGGTCCCAGCAGTGAGAGAAGAGTAACTGAGACACTTCTCAATGAACTCATTTTTCCTTGACTGCTAGTATCCCAGATGTGGTGAACTGACGACTGGTGGTCAACTTGTAACATCCAGTTGAACTGAACCAGCCTATTGCTGGGTATGGGAGACTTGCTTGAGGATTTTTGCCTGCAGCATAAAAGGCAGAAGTGGAGAAATTTGTGAGGTTGTTATGGAAGCTTTTGGGGAGCTGTTAGGAAGCTGATGGTTCTCTTGGGCTATTCTGCTGCAAAATTGTGTCATTGTGGCTTTCCTGATAAACTTGCCTGTTCTGGTCTGAGGAAGATCTTGGGACCTCATTGTCACTGAGGATGACTGTGGTTCAGTTTGGGGAATCTATGGTCCTCACTTTGAGCATCACTTCCTGGCTCTTCACTCTCCTCAAGAAGCTTGTTACATTGGCTTTCAAGACAGCAACTCAACTTTACTCATGCTCAGAGGAGCTTGAGACCTCACTATTGCGGAGGAAGGTTATGGTACTTTTTGGAGTAGTTCTGGTGCTTACCTGGAGTATTGTTGGTTCTTGACTCCATTTCAGATCCCTCAGTCTCCTAGAACAGATCCTTTGTCCCACTGGCACAGACTTTGTAGCTTCCACCACTGACCTTTGGGCCTTCCCAGTGCAGATCCATGAATCAGGTCTGTATGGGACATTGCTGTGGGCTCTAGGTCTTTAGATGGACTCAGATGGGGCATTATTATGAGATCCAGGCCCTCAGCTGAATTCTTTGGTCTTTAGTGTGTGGGCAGATTTCCTGCAACGTTGGTATTTGATTCTTTCAGTGATTCATTGTAATGTAATCATATAAAATATGTGCCCTGTATTGCATTGTTTTCTTTGCAAAACCCCAAATTACACTACCATAGTATCAACAGGCAGAAAATTCGTCTATTTCTCATATCTCTGCTGGATACCCTTCTCCATTTCTAGCTGTGGTATTTCCTTTTAGATAGGTTACTTAATGTTAATATAGTTGAATTTGTTATACTTTTATGTAACTCCTCTTGCATTCTTTATCAGTAGCTTTGCTAGGTACTAAGTCCCTCATCACTGGACTCAAATCCCAGTTTAAATGATCTCCGAATAGCATTATTTAATCTTACACTTCTCACCTTCTCTGCAGCACCACTAGCATAAGCCTCTGCCAGGACTCCACTGTCTTTACCCATAACTACTTTATTTGACCCCAAATGGGTACACAACCTGACTTCCTTATGGCTGCTAGGGTATTTATTTAAAACAACTATTAACCATAAAACTCTTGGAGGTGATTTCCACCTAATTTCCCTATTTAAAAAGTAAAAATTGAATTGATTATTTAAATTATTTTACTGCCTTCTCTTTGCCTTCAGGATAAAGTTCAAAATTGTTTAGCAATATGTAAAGAACTGACATCAGCCCATTGAGCCATTCAAGGGGTGTTGGGTGCTTCTTGATAAGCTCTGGCAGTTTCAGTAGTTGGAGGCAGATACTGTTATTTCCCACTTTAATAAACTCCCTACCATGTGGCAAATCCCATTCAAAATTGGTCTTGTGTCAAACTTTGTGAACTCAGTTTTAAAAGCAAAATTCGCAGGCCTATCCTGTTATCATATAATAACATTGTTGTCATTATAAACCTTGATCTTGATCAACAGAGTAAATAGTGCATGGATACCATTTCACATGTGTCTGCGTGGGCTGTGTGGGCCCTCATTTGTGATGCTTTGTTGCTGTGAGTACTGGACAAATATTGATCCTATCAACAAACAGTCAATCAGACATTTATGTGGAGAATAGGAATGCTCCTCCTTCCTCCCTTAGACTGTGCCCTATAACAGATCCAGGAGGATAACAAAACAGTGGCACTTCTGAGAAGAGGTTAGGATGGTGAGAAGGATTTTGTGTGCCACTGTTGGCTCCAAAAGGAAGGAGCTTGAGGCCAAGAGAGACTCCAGGAGCTAAAGATAGCCTCCAGGTGACAGCCAGCAAGCAATAAGGGAGTTCAGTCCCACAACTGCTGCTGGTGCCCAGAATGGCCCAGAAAGGAGTTGATTTTGGAAGTCTGCTGGGGGAGATTCTAGAAAATATGATACCGATTTCAGCATGTGATTTTCAGAGTAGAGAAATCAGGTAAGTGCAGCCTGACTTCTGACCTATAGAACTTGGAGCTGCTAAAGCTGTGATAAATTTTTGCAGCAGCAATATAAATCTAATATACTCATTAAGAAGGAAATGGAGAAATAAATTATGTCTTTAAGGTCCTTGCAGTATAATAACGTTCAGCAAATCTTGCGGGTCAGACTTTATCCTTTTTCTTTCCAGTAATGAGGAACCCTGGGCATTTGAACCCTAGGCATTTGCACTGAGCTACTTCCCCAGCTCTTTTATTTTCCTCTTATTTTTTATACAACATATCATTAAGTGACTAAATTACCCAAGCTAGTCTAGAATTCACAATTCTCCTACCTCAATTTCTCAGAATGCTGGGATTACCAGAGAGAACCATGTTGACTCAATTTATTCTTATTTTGTAAATAAATCTTTACTGGCAATAAGCCATTACCTAGATTTTGCATAGATAGTAGTTGTCGCTGCTTTTAGGCTTTTCTCTGTGGTAGCAGAATTAAGCAGTTGCCAGAGTCTTCGTGGATCCAAAGCTGAAAATATTTATCTGGGTCTTTAAAAAAAGTTTTCCAAGTTTTGCTATGCAAGAGTAGAAAAAATAAGAAATAACTGGTGCACAAGGATGTAGAAAAGTATTACAAATAGAATGGTGAAAGAAGTCAGAAATAGAAGACTGCTTTCTGAATGACTTTGTTTATGTCAGACAAAAAAACAAACAAACAAACAAACAAAACAGAAAAAGAAAATAAAACAAAAAGCCTCTGTTTGCAGGAATCAGGATAATGGTTGAGTCACCAGCTAGCATGAGTCGATGTTTTAGTAGAAATTTAAATTAAAATCAAAACACAGATTTATAAAACAATAAGCTTTAACTGGAATGCTAGAAGAAAGATAAGAGAGGACTCCAGAGTAGGTAGCTAGAGGGACATACACTCATACAGGAGTTCAGACTGGCCCAGAAACAAAGGCAAGTGACCAACTGTCAGTGACTAAATGGTGGATCAGACTCTCCATCCTCGGGTCATAGCTCAGGAATCCTCAGGATCAAGGGATGGTCTATTTCTAGGAGGAGACTGGCTCTGAAGTGCTCTGTCATGAGAGACTCTTTTCTGGAATTCAGGTCACCTCGCTTAGGACAATGGCAGGGGTTTTGTGTGTTGTCCAGTGTCCCTGTAAGCCTCTTGCCCAGGTGTCCTCTGGTCTTGAAGGAGAAGAAGATCATATAAATTTAGGACTAATCAACTGTAACCAATCAGATTTCAGATCAGTCCTCCCTAAGTGTTCAAACTTGTGAAACCTGAGAAGAGATCTGATCCAAGATTTATGGTAAAAAAAGACAAAAAATGAAGGACAAGCTTTGTTCTGCTTTAGTTAGCTATTGGATAACTATAGGCCCAAGTGAGGAGTCCTACTTCCTAGAAAAAAAATGGCTTTTAGGCTCCTGATGACTTCCTGAAGGAAACACAATCCATGTTTGGAATGAACAGCAGGGAAGGGTCCATGGCTCTGTCTATGCCCTTCCCTGACTATATCATGACTGCCTTTGGGAAGCAGACAGGGAAGAGTAATGGTTTAGAGAAACATGTGAAGAAGCTTCTGAGATGCTTGCAGGTCTCTATTTCTTGGTATGTGTGATAGTTAAGTGGCTTTGGGAAAATAAGAAGATAGAAGAAGAAGAAGAAGAAGAAGAAGAAGAAGAAGAAGAAGAAGAAGAAGAAGAAGAAGAAGAAGAAGAAGAAGAAGAAGAAGAAGAGGAGGAGAAGGAGGAGGAGGAGGAGGAAGAGGAAGAGGAACAGGAAGAGGAAGAGGAAGAAGAAAAGAATGACCTACTAATTTTTCATGTATGTTATGTCCCTTAACCACAATAACAAAACCTTAATATGCTACCCCTTGATCAATTTATTTTAAAATACATACATAGTGGCTGGAGAGATGGCTCAGTGGTATAAGCACCTCCCTGGCAAGCACAAGGACCCAGGTTCGATCCCTGGTACCACATGCCATGCCAGCCTTGTGCTATGCTGGCCATTGAAATAAGGCATGGTGGTGCATGCCTGTAAGCCCAGGGCTGGGGAGGCTGAGATAGGAGGATCACTATGAATCTGAGTTGTGTAGTGAGATCCTGTACCAAAAGCAAGCAAATAAACAAACAAACAAAAAACCCAAAAAACAAGAAAGTATAATTTAGAGGTCCTTAGTAACACTAAATATATGACTCAAGGCACCTGACTATAATTCTTGCTACTTCTCTTGCCCATATTAGACATATTGAATCAGAAGCCATATCTTAATAATAAGACCCCAGGCAATTATTTTCCACATCACAGTTTTATGTATTCAGGACAGGGTCTACAGGGTCTCACTACATACATCAGACTCCTAGTGATCCTCCTGTTTTCGGCCATCCAAGCACTGGGATTACAGGCATGTCCCGCCACTCTCAGTCTCAATCACTGTCTCAGTGGGCCCTGGGGTTAAGGTCAACATGGCAGATTGGGGATTGAACTCTGGCCACTGTGCTGTGCCTAAGCAGGCACTTTAGTCTGCTGAGCTATCTGGTTGGCCCTTACATCACAATTTTAGTGTTAGAGGTTCTTTTGTGGTGGGTCTACAACATGATTGTTGCTTATCCATCATATTGACAGAGACTCATGGGTTCCTAAATTCAGCTCCCTGCAGCCCATGCTCCCAGTGTGTCCTGTGCACCTGACAGAACTGGTCTTGTAGCAGATGCAGCTGTTGGACTCCTTCAGTTAGACCTCTACTTTCTGCAGGAGTCAGTTGTCAGTAGCCACTGAAGTCTACATTTCCTTAATTTACATAAATAAAAGGACCCCAATTTATCTTTGTTGTATTAAGAAAGGATACAATAATGAAAAGTTTATCGTAATGAATATGTCAGTCTCTTTATTTGGTACCTTATAATTCAGACCTCTCAGGGAATATAAACATACCCATGGATTATTTTTGTATCTCAAAGTGTCAATTTTTCTTCTTCTGAGAATTTACATGTTATCGTCTTTGAGAAATTGAAATCTTCAATAAGACATAAAACTGTGTTTTCTACTGCAGAAAACTGATATATCACAAAACTAGATGTGGGAAAAAATAACACACTTCCATTAGACAAGAAGAATAGAAAATGATCAGTGCTGTGTAAGAGTTTTATGTCAATCACTCAGAAACTTCAAAGTAGGAAGGAATGTTAAATGTTCAGCTAATTGTCCTGGGATCTGAATGATTCTGCTGTTTCTTTCTTACATACACTATTGCTTTAAAATAGGCATCATATTGAATATCTTTGCTATTTGTTCTCCCTGATTCTGAAGTCCTGTATGGCTGTAAAATTGAAATCATCCAGTGATACAAGAAGAGGAATGCTGAAAGACCAAATTAACCTGGCTGTACAAAGTAATTGGAACCTGTCTTTAAGCCAGCC
>PVKN010027869.1:0-13414 GCA_004027915.1 Capromys pilorides
GGGTGGATGGGGGTGTGAGGGGCTAGGGTCTCTGCAGCCTGCAGCCAGCGAGACCGCTTATCACAGCAGCCTCAGCATCATGGCCAAAGCCTCCTCTTTTTTATTCGCAAATGTCTGTCCAACAGGAAATAATAGGAATTACTCTAAACAACAGCGGCACGGTTTGGATGACTTGTCGCTGTCTGTCTTCCAGAAATGGAATCTTACACTGTCCCTTAAAATTGGATATAATGCACGAACTCCTTCAACCATGCAGAAAGCAGAAACGTACGTTAAGGAGACTGCTGCTGTCCGTGGAACAGCTGATGGGAACTTGCAAAAGGAGCTGTAAACGCCCTACAAAAATTTCTGAGCAGCCTTGAAGTGTCTCTAGGAAGGAACATGCCACACGCCAGTTCTTGTGCACTGCAACTCAAGCTTCCAAAGCCCTGGTGCTAATTGCTATGCATTTTGGACATAATCTATTAATACGTAATCTGAGGAATTGTCAGTATATATCCAGCGAATACTTGCTGTAATTAACATGATAAATAGCTGCTAAAGGATTTCACAATGTCTATTATAATTCTAAATAGCTTCTTTTCTCCTTCTGAAAAGAAATCTTGTCTCTAGTACACTTGCAAAATCTGGAGGCTTTACATGTATATACAAATAGACACACAGATACACACATCCACATTCATGAATCATTCCGTACCTGATAGCAAGCCATTGTTTTGATTTCCGGCATTTGTATTTGCATTTAATTGCAAACACAGTTGCAAGAAGAGTGAGGCAATTGGGCCTGGAGGGAGCATTTGGCTTTGGGGTTTTGTAATAATGTTTGACTCTTCCCACTCTTTGATTACCATACCAGTATCTCAGGGGAAGAAAATACAGTGGACAGTCGATAAAAACACTGAATTTTAAAAAGGTCACCTGCATAAGGGACTAAGTTTCTGATGCCTTACCATTTTCATTAGAAAAATCTCCTCCATTTGGGAAAAGAGAAGTTGGAAAGTGTTCTAAAGCTCGTGCATGATTAAAGGCATTCTAAAAATAATAATTATCATTTTGGTAACTATTCATTCAGAGACATGGTATGGATTTCCTTCCTTTGTGCTTTGGGAGGAAAGAAAGAATTGTCTGCTTTTCTGTTTAGCGATGAGTCCTAGTCTCCTAGCTCACCCTTAGCCTATGATGAGCTTGGGCAGTAAACAGCCTGGTGGAGTCCACTCAGGGCTGCACCCATGGGGGCCACTGGCCTCACCCACTGAGGTTGCTGAGACACAGGCTTGGCGCTCCTGTGCCTTGAGCCTTCACCATCTGCGTTAGAACTCTTCTTATGCGGTCTCGTTGACGGGTCTGTGAACCAAAACTGGATGCACGCCTAGAGGGTGCAACAGTGCCTGGAATGTAGCACACTGTCCTTGTTCCAGCTTCTTGGGAGACTGATACAGGAAGATTCTGAAGTTGTCCACCCTGGGCAACTTAAGGAGATCCTGTCTCAAAGCAAAACTTACTAAAAGATGAGGAGTGTGCTAAGGCTCAGGTCCAGTTGTCCCCGCAAAGCCTCATGCAGTCATGGGGTGAACTTCTAGAGTTCGTGATGAACTCATGATGCACTGGGATTGCGGGTGTGGGTGCTACACCCAGCCTGGGGCGGACAGCATGAATGCAACTTCAGGGAGAGGGACTTGCTCTCTGCTGCCATTGTTGCTGCTCCTCCTCCCTCTGCTCTTGCCGCTTTCTACCTCCATGAACAGCTGCCCTCTGCCATGTGCTACTCTGCCTTAGAGCCAGCTGAATATGAACTGAAACCTCCACAAACTGTGAGCTACATAAACCTTTCCTTCATTTTAAGTGTTGGGGTATTTGCCCCAGTAATGAGAGAAGAGTAACCAAGACAGAGTGTGACTCAGTGATCCCTAGATTAAATCTCTATTACTGAGATGAACAATAACAAGAACAAAAAATGAAGAATCTGGAAAAGGTAGAAGAGAAGTTGTCAGAACATTTGGGATGAATATGTGTGTGCATGTGTAAAGAAAACCTTTAAAACTTTCTGTATTTTCTTGGCCCCTCTTCTAGGCTACATTGATACTGTTTTGTCTCTGTAGACTTATAAACAAAATAATATTTATTACTTTAACCCTGGGAAATAAAAAAATAGTAGGGTACAGAGAGGCTAATGCAGAGTTTGAAATTCAAAATGCTAACTTTAGTCTTACAAGTACTCAGTACTCATAAATTTCTCAAATATTTAAAAGGTGCCCTTCATCGAACGCAGCAGCATTACTCAGATTTGTATGGTTTAAAGATCTCCCTAATGCTCTTAAAAGGTTAATCAAATTTAATGATATTGTTAAACTAATCAATATTTCTTTTATAGACACATTTTTCACTCAGTTTCCTGAAGGAAGGCTTCCAGGGGAGAGAGAAACAATGTGCCGTCGCAAATGGAGTGTAATGAAAACACCAGGGACTCACCTCCATTTTCCCATTAAATTTCATTTTTAGATTTCTGATTACTGATGTTAATGTATCCTAATGGCACACGGGAGCTAATTTATCATACTTTCTAATTCAATCTTTTCTCTAGCTGGTCAAAGCCTAAGCAGGAGAGTGATTTTGTCTGATTTCCAGGGTTACAGCTGAGTCTGTGCTGTTGTTTCTAAAAATGGCAGATACTCAATTGGGGCCATAGCCACTACTTTGTTTGTGGAGCTTACATTTTCCACATTGGCCCTTCGTGTGTCTAAAAGATCCTCGGCTCTCTCACTGGGATCCACCAGCACATCCCCCATGTCTTCCTTGATGTTAGCACCTAGCTCTTAGTCGCTTTCCCAAGCCCGAGCTCACCACTCCTCCCTGACTGAACACACCCTCCTCTGGTTGCCAGCTCTAGAAGCATGATTTGGTTCTCCTCCAAACACCAGTGTCTCTGTTGTACCTCACGTCTGCTCATGGCTATAGCTATGTCTCACCATGTTCCTGAGTCTGATTTTATGCCCTGGATCCCTTCTGGTTCTTGACTTGATTTTCCTAGTTTGTTATGCTCTCCCCCAGGTTTTTCTCCTTTCCTCTCAGTCTGGACTCCCTTTTGAGACAATTCACCATTCTTTCTGGGATAAAGCTTTCTCACCTCTCCAAGCTTTCACCACCTCTCTATTGAGCTCATCTCCAACACAGAAGCTGTGTTTTTGACTTCCCTGATGCTATAAGCTGGTCAGGAAACCCTTTAGAGAGGAACAGTATTCTTCGCACTCTCTTGCCTCACTGGGGCTCACAGAGCCACACTGTAGTCCCTCCATCCACTGCTGTTAGGCAACAGAATGATCCCGCCCACTCCAGTGTTGCACAGTGCACTCCCGGCTCTTCACACTTCCAACACGTGCCTTCGTGTCTGACCCAGGTCTTCATGATTTTGTCTTCCATTTCAGTCACCATGTTTTCCTTTCTGTCAGTGGCCACAGTTCCCTCTTTTTTTCTCCATGTTTGCATCTCTTTCTTGCTACTTTCTGTTCATCTTCTATAGCATAAACCATCCTTTCCTTTGGTACTTTCAATATAGTTTTTATACTGGCCTCCTCCTCCCCACACATCCACGTTCAAGCTGTCCTCTCCTTGGGCTGCTGCTTTATTTTTCCCCCTCTTTCTTTTCAGGGTCAAACAAAATCTTGACCTTGGGGGCTCTACAGTCCTCTTAGTTTTCAGTGATTTTTTGCTTTGTCCTTATTGCCTTGACATAACTGTTTAGTTCCTTTTGAATCTCTCTTTCCCTGTCAGTATTTTCGAGTTCTCTTCTTTGACCAACCATCATGTCATGAATTCTCAGTAGGTTATTCCAATCTCTTGGTGTCAAATAATAGCCCTGGTGGGTAATGCTTATGTATTTTTATTCACATAACTCAGCCTCCTTGCACAACTCTAGACATCTAGCCTAATGCCTCTTAAGTCTATAACAACCTTTCCAGCACATCCAATACCAGATATAAAATAGAGCAATCTTCCACAGTAGCTACTACTCCCCCAAGTCTGTTAATCTCAGCGTGGCTCTCAACCACTACTGAGGACTTGGGATCGTCCTAGCCTTTCATGACTTTCTGACGCTGCCCTCTTTGGCTTCCAGTCTCCAGGGGGAGCTATTTCTGCAGCCTTTGTCTCTATCCTTCTGATGCAAATAATGTACCAGGGCCTCAGGTTTCCAATGGGAACCATTGCAAAATGAATCGCTTCCTCTATTTTCTATCTCTTTCCACACTACAGCAACATTAGCATCTGAGAGCCCATGTCTAACGCAACTGAAACCAACACTGACTCCATATTTGAGCCAAACCAAGCTCAAACTCCAGAGCTTGGCACTTTGTCTCTACGGTAGCCTCTAGTAACAACCTTGATTTGCATCACATCAGCTTATGACCATATGTGTCCAAAAAATTAAAATGAATGACCTGAGCATAACCTAGATTTCTTCCTTGTGACGATCTTTGCAGGTGCTTAAGACTTTGGTCTTCATGCCTGTGCCTCCCACAGTTCTCTTGAGCACTAAGCATGATGGGTAGGCCTAAAGCTAAGCTCAGAAATAGGCAGCTTTGATGTTGGCACTTCTTCCCACTCTCCTCTCCCACCCCAGACACTGTATCTGTTGCCAATCTCCATGAACAGGGTATCATACTCAAGCACCAGGCTCTACCAGGGGGATAGCTTTGATTGCAAAACCTCTTTTCAGAAACTTACTTATTCTAGAATGAACTATTCTAAGAGCTCAGCCAGTGCATAGGTAAATACTTAGAAGACAATTAGAGTTTGAGCTAATACCAGAGTAAGTATGTTTTGATCTCTATATCATCACAAAATATGAAAATGAGTAGACAGATAATCATCAAATTTGGAAAATATATTTATCACTGACTAAGGCAAATACTTTATACATTGTGTGGAGGATTTGCTACCAGGGTGACTTCAAAGTGATCAAAGTTGTCCTCCTAAGAACTCTCCGGGAATACAAGAGGTCCCTGTGACTACACCAGGAGCGCCACAAGGACATAGAAGGCAGTGGCACTAAGTACAAGCCAGGAATTCGATGTCTCGGAGCCAGCATTCCCGGCCAGTGTGTGGTTGGCCTCGCCAACTCCCTGACCCATGGGCTGTATCTGGTGACAGCTCACTTTCGTGGTCCACGATTCTTTTGAGTAACCCCATGTGGCGCAGCTATTAGTAGCCGTGTAAGCCATGGCTGCATTTATGTAGTTGCTGTACATTGTTCATAATACTTTACAATTTAGGCCTTCAAATAATGCCATGAACCTTTGAATCACTGCCCTCAGTTGTGGGGACTGCAAGCTATGAAGTTCAGAAGCTTTGTCCAGAACAAAGGACTAGCAAGCAGTGAGGCTGAGAGCGTAACCAAGCTCTGCCACCAGCCATCCTCTGTCCCTCTGTTTCTCTCATCTGTCCCTGGACACAATCCTCCCAGTCTGTCCTCCACCTTTCCTCGGGTCCCTGAATGAGATGCCCCCCTGCTCCCGCCCCTAAACTCCACATGGCCCCCCCTGTTACCTGCAAAGTCAGGTAAGATGAGACTCAGGAGGAGCCTTGCCTGCCATTTAGAGCAACCGGTAACTGGGGATGTATTCCTTTATAAGTCCACCAAGCTGTAACTCACAACGAGCATTTGAACAAGGCAATTAATGTCAGGATACTTTGTGTTCAAGTAGCCAGCTTCATGAAATATGATGAAGTGTGCCACACTTCCTGGACTGACTTAAGAACATTCCAGTGCTTTTAGTCACAGAGGTTGAAATCATGGCATTGCTTCAGATTGTGTCCTGCATGCAAGGTGGGAGGTGCCTGGTTCAGTGAGGTGCTTACATTTGCTTTGATGGAAACAAAGCATGTTTAAATAAAAGGTAGAGGCATGTGCAGAAGGCTTACAATGGGACTTCTGAAGCTTTTGTTGGTGCATTGTGTGTTTATAGCCTGTTACCCCCCCAACCCCCCATAGCACCAGGCTCACAGATGCTAGTGTGATTGCCAGTGTCTTTGGTTTTACTCTTCAGTGAATGACGTCGGTATCAGCATTGCTACTGAAGAAGTTCTTGACATCACCAGGGCTATTCAAAGGGTAACCATTGCTGATAATGGCAAGCCCTCCCTCCTCAGCAAAATTCCTTTTGGGGCTGAAATGTTACCAGATTCTGCTCACTGGAAATGCATTTCCATAGCCAGCTTCAGAACTGCATAGATGTAGCATGTCTTAGTTATTCTTCTCTCATTGCTGGGACAAATACCCAACACCCAAAATGAAGGAAAGAAAGATTTCTTTAGCTCACAGTTACTGGAGGTTTCAGTCCATGCTTGGCTGTCTCCAAGGAAGAGAAGCACGTGGCAGAGAGCAGCAGTTCATGGTGGCAGAACAGCAACAAATGGTGACAGAGGCCACGGAACAACCAGGGCAGCAGAGAGCGATAGCGAGTGTCTGTCTCTGTCTTTCTTTATGTTACATTCAGGCTCTCTGCCTCAGCCTGTCTGCCTCAGGCCACACCCATAATCCCAGCAGTACTCAGACCCATACCTCCATCAGTACTAAAACACATAATCCCCGTAGATCATGAGTCAAATCTCAAACTCTAGAAGTTGCTGCTCCATGACTGCATGAGGCTTTGGGGGGACAACTAGACACAAACCACAATACAGCACCCCCAGGAGGACTCTGCCCAAGAAGACCAGAGGCTGACCCAGCTCAAAGCTGCCCCGCCCTGACAAGTTCTCTCTTTGCTGAACAGGTACCTGGCTGGTGGAGAGAATCAGCTTAGATTCACACGCACACTCTGTCCGTGGCTGTTTAACAAACATCACCAAATGGAATTGGGCAGCTAAATTATAAATGGGAAAAAATATAAAGATATCAACATCTGTGGACAGCTGCTAAAAGGCATGTTTCTACACCCAATAATTGTGACTTCAGTGCATGGATTCATATAATTTAAAATGATTCAGGCCATGATTTAATCAGTGCCTATGAATTCATTCCATACTTATATCAAATGAAAAAATACCGAACAACTTTTAATAACCATCACTGTCATCTCCTTCTTCGCTGCCCTCACACACCTGGCTACCTAGGGTTATTCTCCAGGGCTCTGGCAGTTCTAAACACTGCTGGAAAAATGTACACACATGCCAGAAGTTTCACCTACATGGGGTCTAAGGTCATCAGTGTGATGTGGGACCCCAACAGAAATGCACCTTGTGCCTTGGTAACTGTCCACTTCCATTCTCCTATCAAAACTATTTTAAAAGCCTTTGGCAAGTCTAAAAACTAAAAAAACAACTTCCCTCTGCAGAGTTAGCTGTTCAAATGTACATGCAGTGGATTAAATTTGCATACGCTTACGCACTGATACTCTACAGAGTTTGGAGCATCGCACTGTGAGCATCACTGGACTTTGCGTCTGACTTTACCTTGCACCAATGAATACTTACACTTTAGTCTTTGTGCCTCTGCAACATGGATGCTGTTTCATGTAAATAACTGGGGTTCTATCACGTCCTTTAGTTGCTTCTCAGTACTAGAGGGAAACATCATCCTGGGTACTTCTGGCAAAACAAAACAAAATGACAAAACACACAGATAATTTGAATATCTAAACATGGAGCAAATGGAGAACTGACCCAAAACAATGTCTCTTCATGAGTTCAAATAGTTTCAACAGCCCTTTCATTTGCATTGGAAATCCAAGGTTGAGGTCCAACTGTGATTTCTCAGGGCGTCTGGAGACATACCAGAGACGAGTGTCACTTTCCCAAGTGGAGTCTCGCCTTCCCATGCAGTCTCTTGCTAGTTTCTTTCTTATCTTTCTGATCTCAACACATTGTTCTTCCTCTACTTGTCTGGTACACATAGACTTACCAGAGCTGTTCCATGTGGTAAAACCTTGCAATGGGCTTTGGGGAAAGACCCCCCCCACCCACCCACCCCATAAAACCAAAGACAGATTGGCCCCTCTATTTATGAAGGAGATATTCTGTCTTCCTCCTTTACTAACTCACGTTTCGGTTTTTAGGCATAGGGTCATGTTCAGCACCCAGGTCTCTGTGTGCGCTTAAAGAATCCATGGGTTTAATCTTCTCCTTTTTCCTGTTAGGAGGATAAGGAACTTGGCAGAGGAGGCATGGAAATCGTTAGCAGCATTAACAAATGAGCTGGTCACCAGGGCCAGAGATTTGGATATGACTTCCTTAATAAACCACTTTGTGATGCAGTGAAGGAAGTTAAATTACATCATTTCCATTTGTTGACCAAGCAATTAACAAACCCTCCTCAAAGTCCAAGTCGCCACGCATTATAAATTCTGGCACCACCTACTGGCTGGAGGAGTGTCATTTTGTTTTACTATAAGCTTCATTTACATCACTATTTCTTCAAGAGCAATCGTGTGTCTGGCCTGTAGACCTTGTCATTATTGTATTTCCTACTTGGTGATGTTATTCTGGTTTGCAGACCAGAAGGTAATTTTGGCTTTCACTAACTGAACTCAGTGGAGTAAGGAAAACCTGTTTCCTCAGTATTTAGCATACACAGTAAAACAATTTCAATATTTACCCAGAGACAGATGAAATAATGAGCCTAAGAAATCTGTGCCATGCACATATTTCAGCGGTGACCATAAAAAGACATAGCACTTATCATACTTGGCTCTGTTCCCAAAATACATTTTTTTGACAGAAGACAAATTAGATCGTCACATTGCATGGGAATGGGACCCGTCTCTCTACAAGGGTTTGATTAGATGCCTTTGACCCGTGTCATTGACCACAGAAAGGAGAGAGAGAACATAAATAAATTCCATCACTTGGAAGAACGCTGCAGAAAGTGGGCCCCTGCCCGAGCGATGACCAGCCGCCCGCTCCGTGGCTCTCTGTCTCGGCCTGCACCCTCACCCTGTAACAAGGCCTCCTCCAACAAGGCCACATGGGAGAAGGATGGCACCTTCCCACCTTGGCCTGAGGTGTGAACAGAGGAAAAAATGGATAAGGGACAAAAATCCTAGAGGCTATCCAGTAATGGGCAAAGTCTGTGACCCGAACCATGTGAGTATGACAGGGGCCTGTCACGTCACCTCTGAGAAATGGTTCCCATCACTCCGAGGAATGGGAACAAATTTTCAGATCATAAAAAATGTTCTCTGGGATCTGAAATGTCCCTTGGCACTGCTTTTGTGCACTAATTCTCTTTGTGCCTTGTACCATTCCTGAGTCTTGGGACCAAAGTATTAGATCCAAGACCAAAACAGAAAAAAAGAAAAGAAAAGAAGGGGAAAAAAAAGATACTCATTCATTATGAGGAATACTTGCATTAATTTATGTTCTCAATTTGACTTCCCCAGAAAACAAAGCTAAATAAGAAGAGAAAAAATGAGTACACTATGATCTCTGCTCCCCTGTGCCCAATCTCGTCTTCATTTAAAGCCTGGTGACAGTTTGGCTTTTTGTCCTGGTACTTGAGGCGAAGTAGCCATTCAATTAGATTGGTATTGATATCCTAAAAGCAAAGGCAATTTTTACTAGTTTCTATTTTGTGGGACACATACTGTTTTGCATTGACTTTTTCAAGTAATAAAACATAAAATCTGAGCCAGGCACAGTGGCATACACCTATAATCCCAGCACTTGGGAGGCTAAGGCAGGAGGATTGGTGTAGTTCGAGACTAGCCTGGGCTACAAAAGTGAGCTCAAGGCCAGCCTAAACCACATAGCAAGACCCTGTCTCAAAAAGAATATATATATATATATATATATATATATATATATATATATTCATTTTGCATCAACTATATGAAGTTGTAAGTTAGATGTTCTAGGGAAACTTGACCTTCACAATCTATTGTAATGAATTTTGAGATAAAATTCTAATATTTCTCTGCTTATACATTCAGGGGGGAAACGATGGTGTTGACTTTCTTTGACAGCATGGACACTTGCGTCACGGCTGCTGTGCAGTTTTCCTTCCAGATGTAAACTCTTCCCTTCCAGAAAAAGAAGCAGAGTGGGACTACACCAGATCCTTGCAAATCTGTTCCATGAGCCCGTTTAAGGGCCGAGGAGACAGTGAGACACCTCAGTGGCCTCAGTGTCTGTCTCTGAACTTAAAACAGAAAGGACTTTGGAGTTCTCTAGCCAATCTGTCTGTCACTCCCAGCTAGATGGCCAGATCTTTAATATAAAAATTGTAATTTATACAGGCTTCTGTGACTACTTATCTTTGTTCACTGCCCCCCCCCCCGCCACGTATGGAATGTTTAAGGAACACGGTGGATGTTTAGTTGCTAAATGTGGGCGTGTGGGTTTTGCTTAATGAGGAACTCAGTGTGGCCAGGTGGCATAATAAGAGCGGACTGTCCGTGCCCCATTTCAGACTCGGATGGGCTCCAGGTACAGTGTTTGCAAGTCTCTTGGATCAAGAGCAGATAAGCTCAGCCTACGATGGGAAGTTTGAGCCTCTTTGGGTCCTCCTTTTTGTACTGCCTACACACACCGGAGGTGTCCTTTCATAAGAACCCCTGGCACAGGATGGCAGGCCCACAAGCACAGCCCCAGAAAGCAGCGTTCCTGAAGGAGGAGTCCCTGGAGGAACTTCTGTACAGTGGCCTCTGATGCTGCATTTTTGTGGCTCTTGACTGCACTTGTGAATTTAGTAACACAAGCATTCGAAGTGCACAAAAGTAGTTCCAGAGAGGTGAGCTGTCTTGCTAACTCCCCATACGGAGGAGGAGCCCAGGTCCGGGACGAAGGACTCCTGACTCTCAGAACTTTGGACCTGAGAGACACACACGACCCTGCTGTTCTCTGTCCTAGGGTTGCTGTGCTCACCAGCCACTGTGTACCAAGAGGACAAGTGTCCTTCTCAAAGCCAGAGGCTCGCCCAACTTCAAGTGTTATGGTTACCAAAGAGAAGGAAATTTGCATAATCGAGCACCTATTGGATGGCAGGTGCCATTCAAAATGTGCTTCAGAGCTGGGGAGATCGCTGGGCAGTCTAAGCACCTGTCTGGCAAGCACGAGGATCGGGTTTGATCCCAGGTACTGCATGCTATGCTGGCCTCATGCCAAGGAGGCCCCTGAAACTGAGTGTGGTGGTTCACACCTGTAATCTCAGCACTGAGGAAGCTGAGACAGGACGATCACTAGGAGTCCAAGCTTCATAGCAAGACCCTGTACCAAATAAATGAAAGATAAACAGTGCTTCATTTCATCTCCCTCGCAAGCTGAGGCTTTTGCACTGAGAACAGCACTTTACAGATGATGAAAACAAGTTGTAAAAAGATAGAATAACTTCCTGTTTTTAAGAGGAGGACTTCAACCACGTTATTCTTTTGTGGATTATGATACATTGTGAGACTGGTCCACACTCAACAGTCCCCATCATAAAGGCCACCATGGCTTGGAAAGAGTCAAGAGAAAAGTCTTTGTGGTTTCTAAGAGGAACCCCACAGAAGGCTGATAGGCAGGAGAATGAAAGGAAGAGTGAGGAAGGGAGAGGCCGTGTTCAGGGCTTTTCTGTGTGGCCGTTTCCTGGGGCAGTGCTGGGCCTGATGCTGCTCTTGGATGCTCTGTGGTTAGATGGGTCTGGCCTTGGCTCCTGGTATCAGATCTGAGAAGAGTGTACCTCATCATAGGACACCTGATAAGGAGTGAAGATGCTGTACTCCACTTCCTTGTCCTCATTCATGTGGCCATCAGATCTGTTTCATGCTAGCTACAAAGTCCAAATGTGGGGCAAAGGTCCATTCTTGTACCCTGCATCCCTGTCCACTGTCTCTCTGACAGAGGAACTCTGGATCTCCAGGGCATGCAAGACAGGGTACCCCATCGCAGCATCCCTGCGAGAATGGGAAGAGGAGCAAGACCGGAACCTAGGTGTGCTTTGGTTTCTTATGCCTCCGAGTCTTCATGCTAGGTGTGTACACCGTGCATGCTCATATCCACAAGCCACACGCAGGCAACACACAACACACGGAGCCTGTGAATGGCCTTTGCTTCTTCTGGATAGGTAGTTGCTCTCCTTCCCTAGTGATGCCATCCTGCAAGAAAAAGTCCCACCACTAATGCGAGCAGCAAGTGCACAATGACAATGAAGCCACAAACCAGACGTCTGCATGCGACGATCACTTAGACTGGCATAATCACAAGGGCTTCCTTCGCACATCGGCACCCGTGGGAGAGACGTGAAGAGTTTGGCCCACTCTATCTAATTCAGAATTGTTGGCAGGCAGGGGAAGAGGGTGATGTTTGGATTTGATTGGTAGCATAAGGCTTAAGAAAGATATCTGTCAAACATTCATATGTCAGATTATGTTTCTGACAATATACTTTGAAATTTTTATGTGTCCAAAGAAAGTTTTTTTTTTTTTTTTAAACTTTGAAGTTCAAGGCGATTCCATGGAAAAACAGGACTTTCTTTTAAAGCATCCCCAAGTTATTACTTCTTCAAAAGCTCTTTCTCAAAGGGTCCTACTAACTGTACTTGGCACCACTGTCCCTTACAGAAGCGCCCATGAGCCATGCTAAGGATTTGACAAGCAGCCGTGAGTCGAGTCTACCCGCCCTACTGGTGGAGAGCGTAACCTGAAGGGCAAGAAAAAGTTTCTCCAGTGCAGCAATTTACTGATGACAAAATGTCACGCAAACTCCATGGAACGCTTCTCATTGCCAGGAATGCGGCTACATGGTTTGGCCACATTCAGACACTCTCCAGCCGGAGAAGCGCAAGACAGTCCTTATCCTTATCTCTTTATTTTACAGGCAAGGGACATAAGGCCCCAGGAAGTCAAGTAACTTACCCAGTCACCCAATTAATAAGTGACAGAGCTGTGTCTGTAACTCCAGGCTGTTAACCTCCACACCCTACTGTTTCAGATTCCCAACGACCTTGCTATCTGACCCTCTTATTAAACACTCAAGCTGTGCCATGCGCTGCGACAACTCTGTGGCCGTAGGGTCTCCCCATGCAAGGGGAGGCCACACCATATGTTCAAACTGATTATTTCAGTTGGTCAGAAGGGAGCAGCCCAAGAAACGGGTGGTTTCGTTCACCCTGTCTGGGCCGGAGGGTGGACCTGAGTGGGGGGACGTGAGAGTGATGATGCTCATCCAGTGGTCCATGGATGGCAGCGCTGTAGAGATGGCACGGACACACAGTCAGTCTTCCTGGGGGGAGGGGCATTGCTGTCTTTGCTCATGTCTGTGTGCATGCATGTGTGTGCACACACACACACTCATACCCACACACCTATTCACACACACGCCTGTACGTGACGGCCCAGGGCCAGAGCAGCTGCACTTCCGCTTCCGGAGATTTCCTTTCCTCTCCTTCCTTCCCACATTTAGAAAGGAACCGAACATCACCGGGGATGATTTAGAATCTTGGTGA
>PVKN010027870.1:0-13402 GCA_004027915.1 Capromys pilorides
AAACAAAATTTAAAACCATTTGTGGAACGGGCATGGTGGCACATGCTTGTAATCCCAACACTTTGGAGGCTGAGGCTGGAGGATTGGTGCGAGTTCGAGACCAGGTTGGGCTACAAAAGTGAGCTTAAGGGCTGGCAAGATGGTTCAGCGGTCTAAAGCACCTGCTTAGGAAAGCTTATGCAATTGCAGGGACCACGGTTAGATCCCCAGCACCACATGCTGCGCCAGCACCACCCCCAGGGTAGGCTGAGCCAGTCACAAGAAAGAGAGAGAGAGAGAGAGAGAGAGAGAGAGAGAGAGAGAGAGAGAGAGAAAAGAAAGAAAAACTTAAAAAAAAAAGTGAGCTTAAGGCCAGCCTGAACTACATAGAGATACCCTGTCTCAAAAAGGCAAATAAATAAATAAACTAAAACCATTTGTGGTCTGTATAGGTTACTCCTGGTTAAAGATGAAGCTTCATGATACTGCTTTTATTTAACATATTAACCAGCTATAAAACACAGACCTTTGTCAGTAGCAGGCAAAGAAATTTTAAGGTGACTATAAAGTCATGAATTTGAAAGGCAGTGTTTCCATATGGAAGAGCTCAAATTGCTCATAAAGCTTATCTGTATTTAAAAAATTTATGAATGTTTTTTAAAAAATAAAATATGGAACAAGTACAAGAACAAGGATTAAATTAGCATTTAGAGCTGAAATGATAATTATAATCTAAATAACATAAGAGCTAATAAAATCATGATTTATTGATCACAGTAAAAAAGTTATAGTGAATTCCTACTGTCTTTGAATTTGAGTGAAGTTATGGGGTAATATTTTAATATAAATGGAAATAAAGCAAATGCTTGAAAAACAATCTTTTAGCAAGTAACTGAAACTTTCAGATGGAGTAATTTCTTCAAAGGAATGAATACAGAGGTTAAGTTAAAGGTCAAAGACTAAGGCATTAGATACTTCTAGGAAAAAGTAACCCATTAAACATGACTGTTTAAAGCCAGGCATGGTGGCGCACACCTATAATTCCAGCACGTGGGAGGCTGAGGCAGGAGGATCGGTGTGAGTTGGACACCAGACTGGGCTACAAAAGTGAGCTCAAGACCAGCCTGAACTGCACAGTGAGACCCTGTCTCAAAAAGGCAACAGCAACAACAACAAAGAAAACAAAAACATGATTGTTTACTGTTTATCAGAAACATAGAAGGACAATCCAGGAAAATGAACCAATTCCAAGATTCCAAGATAATGTGATGGTTGTGTCCATAAGTGAAAAAACAATGAAAAAAGCTAAGACTGGACTATGAGTAGGTGGCCCTGGAAGGATAGTGATCAGCAGTTATAGAAGACAGGTTTTACAAACTTCTCTTATTTCCATTTTTCTTTTTTATGCAATGCAGAAGATATTTGAAAGAGGTAACACACTCAAAGGTGAACTTTTTTGAGATGAATTTAAAAAGGAAATTTTATGTCTCTGTATAGAAAATAAATCTGCACAAGTAGAGGCAGAGCTACTCCCTGTGAAAAGCTGAGTTCAGATCTCATGATGTAAGTGGTGCGAGAGCCACAGCACGGTGACAGAATCAGAGGCAGTAACTGCCGGGCCAAATCATGTACAGAGAACCAGTGCCATGAGCAGCAAAATGAATTTACCCGCAGATGACAGACATAGGGAAGACCAGGTGTTCATTTAGATCACTGGGCACACTGTCAAGAGGGAAAGTGAGTTTTCAAGAAAAGAACAGCACAAGTAGGGTGAGAGGTTGGGGTCCTTATTAGGGAATAAAGACATAGGAAAGGGGCTGAGTTGAAGAATGTAGCTATTTTAGAAATGCATCTTCCAGGGCATCCTGGTCCTTGTTAAGTTTTCAGGATCACTTTAACTAAAGTTGCAAACTGATAAGGCCTGGCTCAAGGGTCACAAAGGCCCATGGACTTTAGATAAGCACACATGTATGTTTAGGGAAGATGTAGCTACAAAGTGCTTTCTTGAATTTTCTACATTCCAGTGCATAAGTGTATTAACTATTTCCTTTGAAGCTGGAGAGAATAGATGATAGATTTTGAAACAAGAGAACCAGGGGAAGATTTTTTATGTAATACATGAGTTTTAAAAAGAAAAGAAGAGAAAGCCACAGGAGAATTCATAGATAGATACTGAAGAAATGAACCAGAGAATTAAGGGTTTAAAATAAAAGAGCAATGCAAAAACTGTAATTAAGTTGTAGTTATTTGGCATTCATTTTAGTGGGCCAAGTTTATTTGCTGATGAGTTATCTAGCGTGTTTTTCCAGGTTAGGGAGCAAAGGCTGTCAGAAGAGATGACCTGAACGCAAATAAGGGAGGAAATCAATTTTAAGGAGTTGAAATGAACAGCATGTGGTAGCTTCTGTAGAACTGCATTAAGAGGGAGAGAATTGAAAAATAAAAAATTACATATAGCAGAGGTAAAGTGTTATGTAAATGAAATTGTGTATCTATGAGAGAAATGCTTAAAGGATCCTGTAGTTAGAATCAACTGATGTGGGGCTGGTGAGATGACTCAGTGGTCTAAAGCACCTGCTTAGGAAAGCTTAGGCAACTTCAGGGACCAAAGTTCAATCCCTGGCGCCACATGCTGTTCCAGTCCCACCTTCAGGGCTGGCCCACCTATCCATAAAAAAAAAAAAAAAAGAAAGAACGAACAGATGTGGAGCAGAGTTTCGTGATGCATAAAGTTTTCGGAATTAAACTTCTTAATGTAAGGCTAAATTATTTGATGGTGGTTAGTGTGGATTATGGAAACCTCTGAGGATAGTTGAGGAAGGAGGATCTGAACAAGACTTAACAGTATACCTGGCATTTGGATGTAGGTCTTTCACATGCTAGCCACGATACTAAAGTAAGTCTTTTAATCATTTTTAACCTCAAATGCTTAGGACTGGACCAAGAGACTTGACCTTGTAATGATCTGGGGAGGAAGGTGCATTTTAGCAGATCGTGGATGTTACAAGGAGGAAGAACTTTATAAAACTGCTCTGAAAGTATAAAGGGATGAAAATTTAGCACAGAGGAAGATATTAAAATAATATTGTATTATTTGTAGTTACTTTTTGATGCATTAACACAAAATTGTTTTTGTAAAAATCACTGTAGCCCTTGGCAATATCAAATTCATAGGTAGAGTTACGTTTTCCCTGATAGTTGTCATATGTGTTACCCTTGGAGTGCTAATAAAAATAAATCAGAATATTATAAACACACTGTGAGCAAGAAGCTCTTAAGATAGTTCCTTCTATAAGTTAAACTACATGAACAGGAAAGTTCTACTTGGGATAATCTATTAAGTGAACAGTCTCAATTTTGCTGAAAGATAAAACCTCATTTTTTTTAGATGGCTTATGAGAAGGAAGAGAGTATTAATCAGGAATTAAAAGAAGATAAAACAGAAATAGAACACATGAAACAGCTTTCTGAACTTCGTAAATCTTTGAAGGATGAAGTTTCACCAAGAAGAAATGACTTCATTTCTGTCCCAAGTATTCAGTCTTTGGATCGCATATCAGATTCAGATAGTGATAACTCTTTTCAGGAATCTAAACTAGAAAATCAGAAAGACCTGGAGGAGGAGGAAGATGAGGAAGTAAGCAGATATATTAAGGAAAAAATTATACAAGCTAACAAGCTTCTACAGACCCAAGAACCTGTGGATGATAAAAGGGAGCGAAAACTTAAGTTCAAGGAAAAATTGGTCGATCTGGAGGTTCCTCCACTAGAAGATGATTCTTACAAAAATTATTTCGAAAATGAAAATATGTCTGGAAAACTGTCACAGTTATGTATTTCCAATGAATTAGGACAAGAAAATGTATTCCTGTCCTTTACTGATGGAAGCTTAGAAGAAAACAAGGATATGAAGATACTGGTAGAGAGAGATGGAAAGTTTGAACTTGTGAATTTGCAAGACATTGAAAGCCAGGGGGATTTGCCTCCCATAAGTAATGCTAACAGTATAGAAAATGAACCTCAGCAGTTGTTACTCAAATCACCCAACTCATTTGTCAATGGTGTCAAGAAAGAAGAGCCTACTGCAAAGATTCATGTTACCCAGTCATCAGCAAGAGTGCCAGTGGGGTGTGTCCCTCAGCCATCACCCAACCCCAAGACTTATCCACGCTCTGCTACCACCTCAGGTCGAAGTAAAGGAAGTGGGAAATCTCATCATCGGACACAGTCTGCTAATATGTCACCAGGGACCTCAACATACTATCTTTCCCTTCAACAGAAAGAACTCCAGAAACAGCTAGAAAAGAAGAAAGAAAAGCTTAAGAGAGAGGTAAGAACACAGTAGGCACTGTAATGAAAGTAGAGTATGAGTTGGATGTGGGCTCTTGGGGACATGCATCTAGATTTCAGGAGAAAGCTTAGAAGGCCAGGCTGTGTGTGAAACTCTGAGGGTAAAGCTATAGAATGGGACCCCAAGAAATTGGGGAAGCCAATCAAAACTATGAGCTAAAATAAGCCTTTCTTCCTTTCCATAGTGGGTCTCTCTGCAGGTATTATCTCTGAGGCAAGAAGATGACTAAACAACTTCCCTTTTAATTTTTTTCCAACAAGCACATTAGAAGCCCTACTGTGGGGGCTGGGTCTAGGGCTTGTATCCAGAGCCTTCTTACTGAGCTACATCCCCAGTCTTCTTTATGTTTTATTTTGAGGAAATTTCTCAAAATAATGCACTGAGTTACCCAGTCTGGACTACAACATGCAATCCTCCTCTCTCAGCCTTCCAGAATTTTAGAATCACAAGCTCATACCATAATACCTGATGTAGAGTTCTGTTTTCTAAATAGGAAAAAGTTTCAGGTAGAAAGTTTCAGAACAGAAAGTCTTAATTTTGTATTTCCTATCTCTATTCTGACAGCTCATCTACAATATTATTTAATTTTTCATTAATGTCTTTTCATGCTTTTCCTGTTAGGAAGAACAACGAAAAATAGAAGAAGACAAACAAAAGAAAAAAGAGAATGACTTGGTTTTCAAAGCTTGGTTGCAAAAAAAGAGAGAGAAAGTTCTAGAAATGAGGAGAATCCAGCGAGCTAAGCAACTAGAGGATATGAACAGCAGAGTGAGTCCAACTTGTCCATGGAAGATAAGTCCATATAGTTCTTAAAACTAACCTTATTCACAGACTGCTGTCTGTATATATCAGACTGAGAGCCTATGGAAGAAGTAGAAAAAGGGTTTGAGGATATTCCTGGAAGAGGTGCAATGGCAGATGACTTTAGCACTGATTTCTAAGAAGCTCTGTCAAAATCAAATGATTCCTACTTTATTCAGGTTTCATAGCCCAGAAAATAGAAACTACCAACTCATTTTTGCGAGATAACAACTTTAATGTTCAAATAAGACAAAGATACACACACAAACACACTCTGGTTTTTCTCATTTTAGAGTAAACATATAGAAATCTTATATTAAAGATAGCAAATTGAAGTTATCAAGTTAGTTTTTAAACATTTGAAACAGAAAATCCAGGAGAAAATTATAAAAGTTATCTATATCAAAACTAGTTCACAGGGCCAGCCTGATAGTTCAGCAGACTGAAGTGCCTGCTTAGGCACAGTGCTCTAGTCCCAACACCTGCGAAAGGCAGAGACGGTAGATGCAGTGGTGGTGAACCTACCACACACGCGCTGCAGCTGGCTGTACCAAAAGCTCTGAAAGGTTCGCTGTCCCTGGGCTACAGACTGAGTTACTAATTGATCATGACTATACTCGGAAGCCTTCATAGGAATCCCTGACCTGTGAGTTTGGGAGAGCTTCTGGGCTACTAAACACATGCAGGTGCTTCAAGAGGGGTGTGACCCAGGGAGGGCAGGGAAGCCTCAAGCCTCTTCCCCTGTACAGCTACACATCTGTGGCCTTTGTTATATTCTTCACTAATATAATGGAGTTGCTTCTGAGTAGTAGGAGTTGCTTTTCGAGACTAATTGAATCTAAGGAGAAGGTCATGGTGGCATACAGCTGCGATCTCAGGCTGCGACAGAGAAGTTATGAACTCAAGGACAGTTTGGGCTTCAAGTTCAAGGCTGACCTGGACTATATAGTGAGATCTTATTTAAAAGAAAAGCTGATTAGGATTTTTTTTTAACTGTTATAATTGTTAATGCTATTTTTAGTATTTCTATTATTAGAACAAGATTTTTTCAGTTTCCCAATTTAAAAAATGGGCAAAGGACATAAATTATAAGTCCACATATAAAAAATATGAATGGATATGGTATATGAGAAGAAGATGTAAAGTTTCTAGGGTCAAAGGTATACCAATTAAAATTTTTTCATGGATCCAATAAGCACTATCATGTATTACATGACAGGTATGGTCTCATCCACCGAAATATATCCCAGTCAAAACAAAGCTGACCTTTGTCCTACTAAGGTTACATAATAGTGTTAAAACCTTTAAAAATTATTGAAAAAATTTAAATTTAGTTTTTTATGTGTAAAATAAAATATTAATCATAAACTGGTGAATTCTATGAAAAAAAGAACTTTGAGAAATGACAATGAGGGAAAGAAATGTATATTGTTGGAATGTACATTCTTAGTTCAAGAAAAGCTTTGCTGAGCTAGCAAAAGTTGGAGTAGGACATAAGAGTAGAAATTAGGCCATAAATGAGAGGACTATGTCAATCCATCTGAACACGTAAGAAGGCCTTATGATAAGAAATACTTGGTGAATATGAGAAGATCTGGAAAATCAGCTGTAATAGAAGTTTCATATCACCCTACCATGGAAAGCCATTGAAATAAGCTAAACACAAGTGTAGCACATTACACATGTATTTCCACAAAGTTACTTTGACTACCATGCCCTGCATGAATTGAAGGAGGCCCAAGTAGACACGGGAGAGCACTTAAAAATCAGATTTAGTTGTTTGGCTGATGAATGATAGTGATTAGGTGAAAGGTATAGCAGTAGGGGCAGACATTTGAAATGTCTGAAGAATTCACTGAAGGAACTTGATGATAATGTAAATAATGTGGGTGAGGGAGAAGATGTAAAAAGAATATACCAGTTTTACTTTTGAGCTAGTTGATCACTCCTTGGAGCAGTAAAGAAGATATTGACAGAGAAACATTATTTCAGTTTTTAAATTGTTGATTTTGGTGTACCTACAAAATAGTCATGTGACAGTGGTATAGCCTGAGCTGGAGAGATTTGTCTAGTGATCAGAAGGTTGAAAGATTAGCAACTTCAGAGGTGAATTGGTTAGAAGGGCTGGGGTTGTGGTTAGAGAAGTAGGTGACAAATGCTGTGGAGAAAGTCAAGGAAAGATGAGTCAGTCAGAGACCAGTGAGGTCGGGTGTTGATTGGCTCATCTGTGTTGAGTGGCTTATACAAACTACTCAGGAATGTGACGGACATTGAGCACTGGCTCAGAGTGAGCAGAGATTGTTAGATTACCAACTTTAATAGAGCCAAATAGTATAAACATTAAAGGAAGACTGGTTTATTTAGAAGCAGAGGAGGATATAATTTAGAAAGAGATATGAGGAAAGGAAGCAAAGTCAATATTAACTTCTTTGCCTGGCTTCTGAAGTACTTCAAGTATGGCAGAAAATGTAGCTTCTGTTTGCCAAAATAAGCTATCTTGGGAATGAATTAAAGTTAGCATAAGATAGGAGGTTGAAGACCAGGGGCTGGTGGATGTTTGACAAGATTTATGAGGGAGGGAACTCAGAATTGCAAAGAAGAATAACATCACATTGCTGATCATTAGATCAGTGAGTAAGAATATAAAAGGCAAGAAGAGCATGTGTTTCAATCAGTAATTCAGGAAAACACAGCTGTAGCCCTGTGGCTGTTAGCTTGCAGGAGGCTGGTGGATGGGCCTTCAACCCCTATAGCATTCATTCTAATATAATTTTTAATCAGGTATTTGTGCAAAGGATATTTTAAAATGCTTTTCTGTGCTGTCTTTGTAAATAATAAATATTAACCTTTAATGGTAGTCTCTGAAAACATTAGCTATCTGGAATATACCTTATATCAAATTGTTTTATGTAAGAAAACATAATAGCTATATATTTTTTCCTTTGTAATTTCTGTTTTTCATTTTGCTACACTTTAAGTCTCAAAAATTGATTTTAGTAAGAAATTGTATCAAGCTGATAGAATGTTGATGTGATCTTGTGAGCCTCATTTTTACTGAAGCTTTGGAAGTTGATTAATTTGGCTTTTAAGATGCTTGTGCCAATAAACATATTAGTTAATTATTTCTGTGGGACATTGTGTATGATATAAGTCATAGTTTCCAGAAAATATCTTCTGTATATACAGATTATAGAATGACCTATTTCACTTTAATGAAAGAAAGATATTAGGTGATGGAATTTTATTACCCTTTTAGGAAAAGTAGCTAAAAATCTCTTTCTTTCTGTGATACTAGGGGTTGAACTTAGGGCTCCTTCTAATGAGCTGTGAGGTATGATCAAAGACTATGATGAACATTAAAATTTTAAAAATTACTACAGTAAAGGATATAATGCCACAAATTCCACCCAACACTCCAATACTCATTTTTTAAAAATTTTATTTGCATTTATTTTATGCTTAATTTATTCCCATGCCATAAATTTTTGTTTCTTCAGTTTCTTCTGGCATATTTTTTTCTACTGTGCAACTTCCACCTCTGGTTTAGGAACAGTTTGTTTCTTTTCAGTAAGAATCATCTCTATATGGGAGGGGGAGCTTGTGTGTGGGTTGATCGGGTCATGAGCTATGTAAGTACGGTGGAGCATCCTGCGTGCTTTGTTCACCTGGATATGTTCAATAACCAGAGAATCTACATCTAAACCCTCAAGTTCAGCATTGCTCTCTGCATTTTTAAGCAGTGAAACAAAAATTCAGCACTCTTTTGGGACCACTGTCCCTGCGTCCAGCCCCACTCTTTGGCCTGGGCATACCTACCAGCTCCGCCACTGTAATGCTGGGATGGCACACGTTGCTTCTTTAATGCAACATCCTTCAGATACTTGGTGGCATTTTGGATATGCGTACCCTTGATGGCCTGGGCAGTTTCACACATGTTTTTTTTATTTTAGTACCAGGGATTGAACTCAGGACCCTACGCTTGCCAGGCAAGTGCTTATTCTACTGAGCTATCTCCCCAGCCCTCACGCATATTCATAAAGTGAACCTGAAGATTTGAGCCTCTTGATTTGCATGATTTCGTGGTGTTTTCTGGATTGAGAGAGTCGCAAACCATTTTCACAGGTCACCTCAGGCTGCTCACAGGAAGAGGAAGAGCAGTATTTCTCATTTTGAACACACTTATTCTATCATTCAGTGTTTCTCTGAACCAGTTCTGGAAATCTTTTGTTTAAGCCTGTCTGGACTATATAGTGAGACTCTGTTTCAAAAAAAAAAAGAATACACAGATTGTATTTGGATCAGTAGTTCTACAACCCGCTCCTTTTAGTTGAATTCATTTGTATTCAATAATAAGACTGTTTTCTTTTTTTTTTCAGAGCCAGGGGTTGAATTCAGGCCCTTGGCCTTGCCAGGCAAGTGCTTATTCTACTGAGCTATCTCCCCAGCCCCTAGGTGGGTTTTAAGTCTATCACATTGATTAGCTATTCGTCACATCTCTTTTTGTTTTAATGTATTTAGTACAGGGTCTGCAGGGTCTCACTACACAGATTGGACTCAGTGATCTTCCTGTTTTCAGCCTTCCAAGAGCTGGGGTTGGATGTACACACCACCACACCCAGACTCAATCGCAGTCTCAGTGCACCCCGGGGCAGGGCTGGCACCGCAAGCTGGGGGTCGAGCGCCAGCCACTGTGCTCTGCCTAAGGAGTGCTTTACTCTGCTAATCTATCTGGCTGGCCCTGTGACACAACTCTTTTTAATGCTATTGTTTCACTTTCTTGCCTTCTTTGATTTAACCATGTGTTGTGAAATTATTCTATTTTCTTTTTTTTAATAAACTTCGAAAGTAAGAATAATCTCTTAGCATTATTTTAAGACATTACTCTGGGGTTTATAATGTATCATACATGTATTGTTTTTGAAGTTTTTTTTTTCTCAATATATATGAAATTTTGGGCTAATGTTTCTTTCTTCCAGCGCTTTAATCATGTGTTTGTTTTCTAATTCCTTTGTATTTAATCTGAGTCCAGCCATCGTTCTTATCATGGTTCTTGCATACAGAGTGTTTCTATTTGCTCTAGTTCTTTTAAAATTTGTCTGGTTTGGGGTATCAAAAATTCATTATGTTCCTGATTTTTAAAATTTACTTTACTAATTCTTACTGAGCTTCTTGGATCTGTATGCTAATGCTATACATGAGATTTGAAAAATTTAGGGCACTATATCTTCCAGTCTTTCCCCCATCTTTCTGTTGTTATTCTGGAAATCTAATTTCATATGTTGGAATATTTCTATATTACTAAAGTTCTGTCTATACTAAATTAATTTCTTTACTTAGTTTTTGTAGCAGGGGCTATAGCTCAGCGGAATAAGTGCCTGCCTGGCAAGTGCAAGGAATGAATTTAATCCCAGTACAAAACAACAACAACAACAAAAAACAACAACAACAACAAAAAAAAAAAAAAACAAGAAGAAGAAGGAAAGATACTTAGTTTGTGTAACTTTTGCTTGTCTTCAGGCATTGCTCCTATATTTTTCTGTCTACTTGAAATTTAAGAAATTTAAGTTGTTTCTGTTTCTTGTTTCTTTTAGCTTATATTTCTTTACTGAAATTCTTTCTTTTTAAATTTAAATTTTTTTCCTTTAATTTTGTATAAACATTAGACCTGCTTTAGACTCCTTCTTTGTAAATTCAGCTACTGTGGTTGAATTGTAGGAGTGTGTGTGTGTGTGTGTGTGTGTGTGTGTGTGTATGTGTGTGTGTGTGTATGTGTGTGTGTGTGTACGATATGTGCCATCACACCAGGCATAAATTTTGAATTTAATTTAAATATTTTCATGTGAGTAGTGGCTACCATGGTATGCAATGCAGGCATAGGATGTATGAGAGATGGAACCCTGATTTTGTTCAGTGATGCAAGTCAGTACTAGCTATGTATGAATGCTAAGCTTCTTTTGAACAAATGATAGCCATCACTCCATTCTTCCCCATGTCCTCACTCTTTCAGTCTATAATCACAGACTGTGTACTTCTCAGTCATCTCCATTTAGTTTCGAACTTTCAGGCATTCATCAGTGACCCTTAAAATGCAGATGTCCTCTGCCTAAAGGTCATTGTATGTCAAAGATCCTGAATTAGATATATTATATGAATTAGGCTTGTCAGTGTGAGTTGCAGATAAGAAAAGCACAAGGTGGAAGAAATGATCTTCTCTATCATAGGGCTTATATTTGAAGCAAGTGTTTAGTAAACGCATCCCAATCTTATGTGACCTAGCTAAGTATCCACATAACTCATACCGTACTCAAGGTTAAAAAGCCTCACATTTGTCCTTTTTCTTGTTCCCTTACGTAAGAGTTAAGCCTTTGAAAATTCCTTAATTTTCACAAGGATGCTACCCATTGTGAATTTTGAGGGCTCATGCAGTAAACTACACCTACTAGTTCATTCTTATATCAGAATACCCAGGGTTGTGACCATTAATGAGAATATTTTTGTTGCTGACAATCCTTATCCCTATTTTTCATAATTTCAGTTAAAAATTTTAGGCATAGTAGTTAAATAGTTTTTATCAAATGCTTTTAAACTACAATGTTAGATTTTTTTTTTAAGGACGAATAACCCAAGTGTTGGAGGCATGTATTTGTAAACCATATTCCATGGAGCTCAGTTGTGAACTGCTCCAGCATCCTCAACTCCCTTCAAATAGCCTATCCCCTGCCTTTATCCCATTCCTTGTGTTATGTATTTGTACTTTCATGTGCAGAAGCTCTGGCTGGAAAAGTTATTGAAACAAATGTAAGAGATGAGGGGATCTTTGAGCAATAGCGCAGTGCTCCTGGAATGCCTGGCTAACAATTGCAGCAACTTCTGCTGGCCACAACTGAGCAGAATCAACAACATTATTCTGAGAGATATTTGCCCCAGTCATTGTGTCCTTCTATTAAGTTGATGTGCATCACATAGAAGTCAATCCTGTTCCTTCCTGTTCCCTGACCAAAACTCATATATAATTTTTTTTTCTTCCGCATCCTTATTTTCACATCCTTAGGTCACAAATAAAAGCCCATGATTATTTTTTTCTGAGACTATCTCACATTGATGTGTCTTGGTGGAGAAGCCCTGCTAGGCCTCTTGACACTGAGACTAAATTTTGACTCCAAGTAATTTTTCATCCTCCGCACTGCCATGGTTATACACAGGAATTATTTATGAAAATTGTCTTGTCAAGGGCTCAACTTTGAAAATCACAGCTTTTAAACTGTCTTTATTTACTGATTATTCAATAAAATTTTCTTTTCAAACTCACGGGCCTCACACACAATAGGTAAGCACTTTACCACTCTACCAAAGTCCTCTCAATGAGATTATTTTATTTTATTTTTTTTTTAGATTGGTTTGGTTTGAATACAGGGTCTCCCTACACAGTTTGGACTCAGTGATCCTCCTGTTTCAGCCTGGGCAGCACTGAAATTGCTGGTGTGCATCACCGTGCATTCAGTACCGGGGGCTGAACTCTGGACATTGTGCTTGCCAAGCAGACACATGCTGTGAGCTATCTCTCCAGCCTCTCAATGAGATTTTTGAAAGAAACCAGAAGACAATGAGCTCAATGTTAGTTTCCTAATATAAGAATAGTCAGTTTCTGATTCCAGGTGATGCTTTTTATGGGCAAAGTTTTCAATTAGTAATAATTGCACCTTGGATAAACCTCATTGGCTATGATATTGGCACTGTGCAAAGCTTTGTCATTTTCATGAAAAATAGAGGAGTGGGACACGTACTCTTGTAGAGTTCCACAGTTGTCTAAATTAAGCAAGGTTTGCTTTTCTAATCAGCAGGAAGACAGAGATCCACAAGAAGCTTTTCGATTATGGCTAAAGAAAAAGCATGAGGAGCAGATGAAAGAAAGAAAGACAGAGGAACTAAGAAAGCAAGAGGAATGTTTATTTTTTCTCAAAGGAACTGAAGGCCGGGAAAAGGCTTTTAAACAGTAAGTTGAAGGCACAACTTTTTTTAAAGGCTAACCTGATCTCTTTTCAGTTGTCTAATTGAGATTCTGCATTGCTTTACTGATGCTAAGAACACAGCCGAGCTTCATAATTTTGTTAATAAGCCTTAAGGAGGGTGAGAAAACAGAGTGAGTTCTGAGTCTACTTACTTGAACTAAATTCTCTTGCTCCATTTTGCCTATCTCCTCTCTCCTTTCCTTCTTTTTTTTTTTTTTTTTTTTTTTTTTTTTTTTTTTTTTTTTTTTTTTTTTTTTTTTTT
>PVKN010027871.1:0-13408 GCA_004027915.1 Capromys pilorides
AGGACTGGGAATGTAGTTCAATGCAAGTACAGAATGGAAAATGAGAGTGGTAGTGGGAGAAGAAGAGGAAGCAAAAGAAAAAGGGGAAAAAAGAAAAGAAATTGGGCTCTGGAGTGAGACTCGGGTTCTGGGATGCCTTGTCACTTACTAATCATATGATTTTAAATGAATCACCTGATATTTCTGAAAGTCTATTTACCCAGCTATGATACCATATCCCATGCACATGTTTCAGTTGCCTTTTAATATATGATATTACAAAGAATTTTACATGCTTATACCGAGAAACTCGGTCTAATCAGCATTAATCTACCCAGGGCATTCTCCAGACTTACATTTCAATAAGAAAATGTTTTACAAAATCAATTTCTAGACACTCTTACTTTAGACAAGATAGGAATGGTGGGAATGGAATAGCTGTAAATTCATTTAATGGTCTGTTTAGTTGCTGGATTTTCAGGCTTCTGAAATCTAACCTAAATGGTGACTTCATTTGCTGTCAATTGTGTCATTGAAAGGCAATAAATACATCATTAAATGTTAGCAAGGGGAAGTGACTCTTTACAATCACAGCACGAGGAATGTCTGTGTAAAAGACTGGAACTTTGGTTCTTTAGTCTCCTTGAACTATGTCATAGTTCTCCTAGATTTTTTTTTTTCTGATTTGCCGAGAGTATCCTAGAAAATAATTTCCACAATGCTTTCTTTCTTTGTTATTTTGCACAAGGCCTATATTCTTAAATCTGATTACACCTTGTCTCACTGATAGAAAGTAATTTCAGCAAGTGCTTAGCTCTAATAGCTGCTTCTCCATCATATACTGCCAGCATCCAATCACGTACTCTACAGCGCAACTCATCTCCATGAAGTTTTGCTTCCTGCATGCCCCCAAATGGCGGTGTGGCTCAAGCATACTTTCATGGGAAAAGTGAAGATTAACTTTAGTGGCTTTTAAGAAAGGACAGTGCAGTTCTTCCAGACAAATTCCTACTCATCTTTCAAGATCTAACTTAGTTGACATCTTGTCTGGGATTCATTCTCTGTCCCACTCCAGGCAGACATTATCTCTTACATAATCCTCTGCCATCCTGTTATATTTTGTCTAGAATTCTTCTTTGGTATTTAGCACAAATTGCCTCCTCTGAAAGTTATTCTCTCCAGCACAAAGGCAGTACACTGTCAAAGAGACCAATTTCACTTATCTTTGTATCATCCACCCCTGTGCAATGCTTGGCGGCGAGCAGGCACTCAATCACTGTTTGCTGAGTTGAATTGAAAATCAACTATATTTTAACTTTGAAATTTGCTGCAGCACACATTTTGACAAAGTTGCTTTGATGATTCGTGAAACTGTTTACATTTTTTAAATGCAATCTGGAGGAGGTTGGAGGTGATGCATAAACATCTTGCAATTACAGGCTTTTACCAGAATCTCACATGTGAAAATGGCTTGATGACTGCCCTTTGGGTAGCAATCCCTTCTCCTTTCCATTTCATATGGGGTCAGGACATACACTGGTGTATAAGTCAGGGTGCTGCTCAAGGAACTGGCATTGCTCAAGGTGTGACAAGAATCAATTATGTAATATAAGGGAATTCAAGCATAAAATTATTATGAGGGCTGAAAGAATGGACTCTATACAGAGTCCATTATATATCTAAGGCCACAGATAAATGATAGATAGATAGATAGATAGATAGATAGATAGATAGATAGATAACAGATATAACCACCAAATTCAAGGACACACTGCTATTGTTGTGATTCAACAATTTGGAAGTTGGAATCATTGCCATCAATTGTATCCAAATTCCCTCTTCTCTGTCACAGAGGTGGTAGCTGGGAAATAACAGCTTGGAATCTGTGTCTCTGATGTAGCTGTCTATCAAAATCATTGGGGAATTTTGATGTGGCCCGTCAGTGCAGAAAAATTTCATGTTCCTAAAATCTACACTTGATCTTAGCCAAGAGGCCTAGAAGTGATGCCCTGAAATCTAGGTTGGCAACAGAAAATAAAAGTGCAAACAGATGATCTATGCTTCACTTTTGCCTTCAAAAATTGAAAAAAGTACATCTATCTGGGGGAATATATTTTGTATCCAGAATCTTAGCTATGAGAGAAACTGAGAAATGCAATATCTAGCTTTGGAAACTGTGCAGTATGAAGATGTTCCTTAAAGGGAAGGTGAGCTGCAGGCTGAGGGAGCTACTATACCATATCTTCTTAAGGCAATTCAGGGAGTTTTCTTTTTTTATTATTATTTCTACAGCAAAAGCATTTCTTACACTTGTAGAAAAACAACACTATTTGGAAATCAGGGTAAGTAAACAGAATATATTTTTCTCTTGCATACTCATCCTCAAAAGTCAAAATGATTTTAACCCTTTCTTATATTAATGGGATACACAGAGAGTATCAAGGTAGCACGTCAATAGGTGTATTAAAGCTATGGTTGTCCTGGAAATTAGAAACACAAAGTGAACTTGTGCTGCTGTTCACAACTCTAGAGTGTGTCTCAGTCAATAGGACTGTGAAAAATCGCGTTTGGGGCACTGAGGACCCTGAAGGTCAAGCCTGCCCTTGGCCTCTAATGAGCAATGGCATGGAAGATATAAATTTCATTCCTCTGGGAAGAGTAAAGACAAAATATGCTGCAATTTAAAACACCAGCAACTTAGTCACTGTGTGACTCCAAGCTTCAGACTGAGAAACAGATACTATGGGCCAGACTGCTGTGTAGAGCGGGTGGAGTACTGTGTATTATGTGTTCTCCCGAGCACAACACAGCTACTATCACTGTCTCCACATTACCATTATTATGTAACACTAAATACATTCCGCACTACTTCCCATTCCCAAACAGCTATTCTTTTATACTTTAAAAGTCAACCAGCCATTCACTGGCTTCCAGCTTATGGACCACCAGTACCATTTTTATACTGGTACCATTTTTACTATCTCACGTCATTCTCTTACTGTGTAGTATGTAAAATGTAAGAAATGATGAAAGTTATAGGTACTTTATTTCCATATTTCCATTTACAAATGACCTGATAGGAAATAAGGCAGGACACATCTGAAATTATTTAGCATAAATTACTTTGAAAAACAGTAGTTAGGGGCTATGGAGAAGGCTCAGTAGAATAAATGTTTGCCTGGCAAGTACAAGGGCCTGAGTTCAATACCCCATTCCAAAGGAAAAAAACAAAACAAAACAGTAGTTTAATCTATTGATGCTTTGGAAGCAACAACTGTGAAGCTTCAGTTCTTTTTCTCTTCAAATATTCTGTCTTAGTTTGATGAAAAGTATTATTCCTATCATATATCAGGGAGTTTTCTCACCTTGAATGGCTGTAGTACTGAGAAACTCACTGCCATATGACTAGACAGGCATATGATCCTTAAGACTATATGGTACAAAATATATGAACCATTGCCTGCCATGCCCATATCAGAAATTTCAAAAGAACCTATTCTACAGCCTTGTTGAGAAATCAGTGGGTCATGTGACTCCGTTTCATAGATGTATGCTACGTGATCAAGGTATATACTCAGCCAAGTTGTGGCTCATATGTAGTCCAGCCAAGGATCTTAATGACTTCAACAGCTTGTTCTGAGAAAAAAGGAGGATCTAATCCAGCAGATTTATGTCCTCAGGAATGTAGAATAAAGAACAGAAATTGTTCCAGAGCAGCTGAGTTGAAAAGTCAACAAGGAGAAGAGGGGCCAGGGAGACTATTATAGGTGCTGACCAAGATACCGTTGCTATGAAATGAGATTGCTAGACAAGTGAACAGGACAAATATACAGGATGAAATAAACACTCCCAGCAGAAGAGATGGTGGCCCCTGAGTGAGCACAAGTTAGCTCCGGAGAAAGTAACTATCTATGTTCTTGATGTTGTACTAAAGCCAGTTCTAGTCTAAGTAGGTTATTGATTAGTATGTGTCTTTATTTGCCTTGATTATTTTTTTCTCAGAAAAAATGGGTCTAAGAAGTAAGAAAAGGGTCCTGGAGAGAAGCCGTGCACAAGGAGAAGCATGTGTGATGCTAATGTCGCCTCCTGGAATGTGAGGCAAAGGTAAAGGCGTGCTTATCTTACTTCCTTTTCCTGAGCACCTAGGAAAAGCCACCTCCAGTGGCTTTTGGAGGGCTATTATAAATTCCTACCATGGTGAACAAGAGCTGATGTGATGAACCATTTACAATCCCAAACATATTAAAATGGTGTTCACTTATTTATCCATGTATCTTCAGACAGAAATAGCTGAGATCTTTCAGTCACTTGGAGGAAGTTGCCAAGAAGATCTTGCTTAAACTTATCAGACTGTAACATGACATTTGCTGTATTATGACATTAATTCTGGACCAGGACATGGTGTCTTTGGCAGCATCTATCATTTATCATTCCGGTTTCCACTGACCAGAATCATGACATAGGGCCTACAATCTTCACTGTGCAACCATGTCCTGTCAGCATAGCTCTAGTCATCATGTTGTTCATATCCGTTTGGGACCACAATGTCCCAATTTGGATGTGGCAAAAATTAGTAGCATCAATTGTGAAGGAGTCTTCAGTGGAATAACTCAGGAATGTGTTCCTTTATACTTTTAGAAAAATATCTGCAGCACAAAAAATATTTAAAGGTCTCTGTATAGAAGGAGGGATATTTCTCATTTTGAGTAGGAACGGTTCCCATCAAAGAAAGTTAAAGAGTATTGACTCATTGAAGTCAATGTCAGAAATACTGTAGAACTCTTACTGAGCCATGAAAATTCCATAAGAAAGGGACCTTGTCAGGCTCATCCACCACTGCATCTCTACAGCCAAGAGCAATGACTACGATAAGGTTCAAAAAACATTTGTTGAATAAATGAGAGGCAGTGGAATGAAATCAAACTTTCCCATCTTTGCTTAGGTCATTTCTTCACACTACAACTACTTTAGAACCTGGAAACATATGTCAGTGACACATACTTGCCTTACATGCAGAATGTTCTGGGTTCTATCCTTAACACTACAGAAAAGAAAATCACAGCAAAGGCTTTGTGGTTAGCTAAGCACTGTAAATGGGTCCCCTAAATGTTTCCAAGTATCTATAAAATGTTTCCAAGCATCCATAAAAAGTTTATCAGAAGTATACTGAAATAATAATCACTGTCAGCACTGGTAGACAGGGGAGATCTACCTTCCTCAAAATTTCCCTGGTTTTCTGTATGAGCTTGAAAGAACGATTTCATTAAACCTCAATTTTCTCATTTACAAATGGAGACATATCTTTGATTGTCTCAGAAAATTGTGAAGCTTAAATAACCCCATATATGGACTTTGTAAAGTATAAAGTTTTGTAAACTATAAAGTGTGTGTGCGTATATATATATATATATATATATATATATATATATGCAAAATAAACCTTTATTATTCACATATTCCCCTTGGACATGTATTTCCAAATTGTTTCAGTGCAAGGGAAGTTACCTGCCACCTCTCTGTAACTGTTGACATGTGAAGAAGATAAAGAGGTGTAATCTCCGTATCTTAAGATAACAGTTAAGGATTGAAATGACCAAATCCATTATAGAGAAGCCTGTTTAGATTTCACAAGTTTCCCATCATGGGAAATAGACCAAATGGTCCAAGTGGCATGTGAGGCGGAGCTTACACTACAGATTTGGCTACTGTTTAGATGAAGCACTGTAAATATACTCACAGGTCGCTTTATCTTACACAACAGTTGAATTCTTATAGCTGCGTTTGGAGGTATTAATTCACATCAAGTACAAGAGCTATTCGCTGATTCATTCATTCAGTCATTCATCATCAGGATGAAACACACATACACACAAGGACATCTTAAAATAAGATTTAATAACCTTTTTCTGGATCCTGACATTTTTGTTTATCAAATTTGTGATTTTACCTTCTAATAATCTCTTATATGTGTATAGCAAAATTCTCACAATGTTGGTCTCATGTATCCTCATAACAGCTTTGTGAGACAGGTAATGCTTCCAGGTTTTGGGCAAAGACACTGCGACTCTATGAGATTAAACAATCTATCCAGAGCCATATGGCTTCTGGGTGTTGAGTCTTGGTTCATGTTCCTAGCCTCTGCCTATTGGCAGAATGTTCCTCTCACTCTATTGCTCAGATGTGTGTCTGTACCTGTCCTACTGATCATGTGGGACTCCTCCAATGGCCACTCATATCTATTATGTGGGACTTATGCTCTCTTTTTCCTCTGGATGAAAACCAAGGCTAGTCTTGTGACTTTTGTGATTATTTAAACATAAAAAAAAATTCGATTGTCACTTTAGGTAGTGAAACAGATTCCATTTTCAGTATAAAGTACTACACCATTTAGAAGTTGAAATCCCTGTCTTCATTCCAAGATAAAGCCTTTCTATTCCCTCTCCAGTGACCTTCAGTGTGGAAGGAAAATTCAGGTTACCTTATTCTTGGGTTCTGTGCCAGGCATTACCACTCTTCTCTCCCACTTGTCTAACTAAGGTTTCTGACTTGCTCAGAAGCCAATGCAGAGACAGAGAAGAGAGGCAAAGAATCAAGAACTACCTTGCTTGATGAGTATTGCTGTGATAATTCAGCATTAAAGGTTTCTGAATAAGCATATGTTTAAAGAAAACTCTTCTATGTTGCTTCATAGGTCCTTCATTTATACCCATAATATCAAAGAAGGACTACAATAATTCAAGGCCAGCTTTTAGAACTTCCTTTGTTTCCAGAGTCTGAACTCCAGCTCAGACTATTAACTATTTCATTACAACATCCTGTTACATGCGACTGATTTATCCACTCATCATGTGGTTAGCATTACAAGGTTTGGAGTTAATAAAGCATGATTTGGAATCAAGGTTCTGCCACTTACTAGACCTGTGATGTTGAGAAAATCTCTCTTCCCTGAGCCTCACTGAGTATGTAAAATTAATTTCATAATACTTTACAGCCATTGTAAAATTAAGTGAAATCATGTATGTTAATGATCTATAACAAGATAGACTTTCAATCATTGGCAATAGTAGTTATTTTTGCTAGACAAGGAAATCTGACCCTAATAAATACTTCAAGGTAGATAGTATTTGTCTTCATCATTTTCCCCTTAATCCTAGTATAGCAAAACCTGAGGAGTTCTTCTCATTTTCTCACTGCACTTGGAAACTTTCACTGTGATTCCCACAGACAAGCTATACCCCAATTCATGAACCTGGTTCTTTCCATGATTCTCATCACAAACAGAGTTGGATGCGAACCAAATACAATTCATTGGTTAGATTCTCTGTTCTCCTTAGGAAGAGATCTCATTCTGTTTTTATGCTGCTCAATTTGCATCCAGAATCATGGAAAGAATTCTATTTGTGAAACGAGGTACTGACATAAACCTGGCAGCCTTGAAAAATGATTCTTTGCCAGGTTGCAGTGATTAAACAGGTTAAGGCATTTAAGAGGATTTCCTAGCATCTGGCCTTGGCAGGTGCTCCTGAAATGAGAGGGGCTATTATTTTTGCTTGCATTATTGCTGTTTTCTTTTTATCTACTTTAAATTACATTCCTCTTATCCATAATCTCAACTCCCTCATTCTCAGCAAATCAAGTCATCAAGAGTGATCCTCACCACAGAGGACTTCTCCAATAAGTTGCTTGAGACACTTCAGAGTGTCACTGTGTGTTGGCTTGATTAAGAATGCAGGGTTTGGCTGAGGATATAGCTCGGTGGCACACTGCCTACCTGGCAAGAGCAAGTGCCAGGTCCTGAGTTCAATTTCTGATCAAAAAGAAAAAGAAAAAAAAGCAGAAATCTAGAGTTGTGGATTAGCTCAGTGGTAGAGCATTTGCCTAGCACCACACACACACACACACACACACACACACACACACACACACACACGAATGTAGGTTCTGGAATTACACTAGCTTAATTTTGTCATGGCTCTGTTCCTTACTAATTGTGTTAAAACTCAATTTTCTGCTATGTACAATGAAGAGTACAGTAGCATGTCCTTTATGGGTTTGTTATGATAATTTTAGATGAGATAAACAACACAAGTTCTGGAGTATAGCAATTGCTCAGCAAGTATGTTATCACTTCAACTGTTATTTATATAACAAACATTTATTAGTTACCTATCATGAGGTCCTTCTTGTGGATATACCAACTGAGAGATGAAATGCAAAGAAAACTTCAAAACTCAAAGAGTTTACTCATAGTTCTGAAATGTGCATATCAGATTCACTTTTTAAATCTTTTAATGATATATCCATAGCAATTAAGTAAAAATATATTAGAAAAGGTATGCAACCTGGATATCAAGATATTTGGGGGCAGTTTGACTGTATGATGCCCAGAAGTTGAGAACAAGTGATCTCAGGAAGGAGTTGACAACATTCACTATAAAGGGGCAGAAAGCAAATATTTCAGATTTTGTAAGTCAGGTTTTCTCTGCCACGACTACCAAAATCCAGGTGAAATTCAAAATCATTCATAGATGATACACACAGTGAATGAGTATGGATGTGTTGTCATGAAAGCCTAAAAGTTTATCTACAAAAATAGAAGACATGACAGTTTCCTGACCAATAATACAGAATATCAAAGTAAAAACAATTACAACACAAAATGACAAATGCAATGATAACTCAACAAGAGTATTCAGGAAGTAGAGAAATTTAGGCTGAGCTCTAGAGTAAGAGCTACCACAACATTTATGCATTCATTTAGGGTAACTGCCACATTCCTTTTCTGCTTTGTACTGCTAAGAAGCATTCTGTTGCACAAGTGCATTATTATTTATTCATATATTTCCTGCTGATGGATATTTGGATTATTTCCCGGTTTGAGTCACTATAACTAACAGGTCTATGAGTGCTCTTAAACATGTTTTTATTCAACTTTGTTCTTGCATTAGCATACAAATGACACATTTTTGCAAATTTTTGTGATTAATCCAAGAATTATGACATCTATCCTTGATGTCCATCATTCACCAATTTACAGATGGTATTTTACTATTTTAATAAATATAAAATGTGTAAATGTTGTAAAAAGAGTAAGAGCTAATCAAGAGAAGTAGATGAAAAGATGTCCCAAAGAGAAAGAAGTGACAACAAGAACTACGAGGTAAGCATGGGGAGTTGATGTGCCTGAAAATAGTTGGGATGGCAGAAATATGCTGTAGGTGTTTTGGGGAGGGAGTAGATTAAGCTGGACTGAAATGAACAAAATGTAGGGGCCATATTGTGACAAACTATGTTTTATTAAGGATTCTGAACTATGTTTTGAAGATTGAGGGGAAACAATGGCATTATTGAGTCACATTTTAAGAGTTAGTGGGGGACTCCATGGAGTCATGCACAGAGTGTCATCATTTGCTTTAATATTTGCTTTTGGTGTGCTGAAATGTGGAATGGAAGGGGCTGTGATTAGAGAAAGCTAAAAGACAGAAGTAAGCATGGGTTGACTGGTGACTGAAGGTCAGAGAAAGATCTGGATGATGGACAGCCCGATCCTGAACTGGCTACATACTTCTTACAGAGTTGCCACTTCTGCTAAGATGAGAAAGACAACAGGTGGCATTGTCCAGGAATGAACAGCAACCAAAGCAGGAAATTCAACCCATTCCATTGGTCTCCACTTTGTCTGCACCAGGATGTCTTCATCTCCAAATCCACCTCTACCCTTCTCCATTTTGCCCTATAAGTAGGAGTCTGGCCTGTGTGGAGCTTCCGATTGCATTTGGCCAATGTGAGACATGAGCAGGAAGCGCAAGAGGGTGAGGAGAGTGAGACTTGGGCATTTAGTCCACCAGTGCTGCCTTAATAGCTTGCTTCCTGTTGATTATTCTGCTTCACCAAAATCCATAGCCCCTGCCATGCAGCCATTTCTGCACAGCTGCCTCATGCAAGCTCTAATGGCTACTTACTTTCCCACTTCTTGCAAACCCAAAGATTTAACACTCTCCACTGCTGCTGGCTCCAGGGTCTGCATTCTGTCATGTTAGATTCCTGAATTTCCACCCCCTCCTATATGGTCCTTTCATTACAGACAATTGAATTGTCCAGTTTGAATAAAACATTTAATTCCTGCCAAGGCCAAGATGGATGGAAGAAGCAAAATCATTTACAGAGAATGAGGATTTTGATGTAACAAAGTAGTTTAAGGATAATGGAGAAAATTTTAAATAACTGGTGAAAAGGGGGAAATAAAGCCAAAAAGCACATTCAGAATTGCCTGGCAATTTTGTGACAAAGTGCCATCTGAGGTTGGACACTGCCCTTATACAGGACCCAAGAAAACAGTTCTGTGGTTAGAATTCTGCCAAAGGATAAATGATTTCAAAGCACTGGTTTAAAAAAATCAGTTGAGAATCAGACAGACTTAGAATCAATAACTGCACAGTGGTCCTTAAGCAAGTTGGTTACTGATAGACTGGGCAAAGTTGATTAACAAAATGGCTAAATTTCTGCCTTACAAGTACATGAGCAAACAGTTGTTTGAGAAAATGATTAAAACATTCAAACCTCTTCATATATTAGTCACCGAAGCAGGGCCCAGACCCAGAATGAGGCAATTGATGTGCCTAAGTCAGCAAATGTCATGTGCCAGCCCTGTATCAGCACTGTCCCAGGAATGAGGGTCTCCTGACATTCTGGTGTCTCCCTTGCTCACTCTTACGTGAGGGTCGTGATCTCAGAGACAAATTTTAATATTTTTCCATATTTCCTTTTAGGCTGCTCTCCTAATCAGTTATCTATTTCCCAAGTCGAGACTTTACTGCTTATACAATTTTGTACCCAGTCGCATTTATTTGACATTATAATAAAATTGAATCTCCTTTAGAACTGCTTTTATTATGTCTCTGCTCACTTGTAATATATATTCACTGTAGAAAAGCCAGACAGTACAGATAAGGAAGAAGAACAAAATAAAGAATCATCTGTAATCTCCCCACCCAGAGACAATGACTGTCGCCACTATGCTGCACACTGAGATTGATTCATAACACGAAACGCTATTTCTGAAGTAGAAATATACTGCCAGCTTGTGGAAGGCTGTGCAAAAAATATCTGCAGTTAACCAACCTTGCTGAAATTGGAAGAGGGGTTTAGAGGAGGAAGGGAAGGTCTCAGGACCACCATCTTGTGTGGAAAAAAATAGCCCTGCCCATAGGCCCTATATTTTACCCCCCACCCCATCAAAGACTATTGTCTCACTCAATGTGAAAAAAAGGCCTCCTTTCTGGAAAATTATGTAGAGAAAAGTCAAAATGGAAAACCTTTATTTGGAACACGTTGCCATTAAAATGTGGGGTTTTTTTTTCTTTGTTTTGGCCAGCTCAGCCCACCCTGACGGCAGGGCTGGTGCAGCATGTGGGTTTTTTTTTCTTTGTTTGTTTTGGCCAGCTCAGCCCACCCTGAGGGCAGGGCTGGTGCAGCATGTGGTGTCAAGCATCAAATTGCGGTCTCCTGTGCCTGCCTAAGCTTGCCTAAGTGGGCATTTTTATTTATTTTATTTTACTTTATTTTATGTTATTTTACTTTATTTATTTATTTATTTTTTTTTGTCTTTTTGAGACAGGGTCTCAGTATGCAGTTCAGGGAGGCCTTGAGCTCACTTTTGTAGCCTATGCTGGTCTCGAACTCACACCAATCCTCCTGCCTCAGCCTAGCAGGCACTTTATTTTTTTTCAAGACTGAAAAAGCATTGATTTTATTTAGTTAGTGAGTTAGTTAGTTTCAGAGCACATTAGTAGTACATTCGCAATAATAGACACATTACATATTGCTGTCGTTATAGTAGTTATACAGAGCACAGGGTATAGACGTGAAAAATTTTCTAATTGATATTGGTAAGGAAAAAACAAAAAAAATACTAAGAGGAAGCAGTTGTATACATATTCCAATATTCCATAATTGCCGTGGGTTACCGGTGAAACTGGCAATGTTGAAGGCTGTTGATTTAAGCCTCTTACAGCTCATCATACTAATCTAGCTCTGCGTTTTATGTCTCATAGTTAAGCTTTTCTGCTGGGTGATCGAGGGCAAGTTAAAGCATGACCTGTTTAACAAAACTTTCATCTTTTCTATTTTCAAAGGTCAAATCTCCTCAGGATTAACTTTGGAACCATATACAGTACTTTGTAGAACTGTTGTCAGTGTCAGCCATCAGGATGATTCACGGCCATTGCTTGACCAGTTTGCTCTCTGTGAAAGCCTGAGAGAATGTTTTCTCCCTAGGTGACTCTCCCTAGAAACACTATACTTTATTTATCTCTTGGCTCTGAGGTCCCATAATCTCCTTGAACAGAAAATTTGGGAAACCACTGAGTTATAGGATGTTACAGCACAGGTTCTCTTATGTCCTGAGTCCTCACTGACCTTGAAGGGCTAGGGCCAAAATGATGACTATCCTCATAGCCCTTCTTTTTCTCCAATTTTTAGTCTGTTAACTTACATTCTCAACCCTCCAGCAGAGAAGCTTCATGATACTATTACTCTATAGCATAGGTAATTGAGCTTAACATCACTGTCTTTCTGAATATCAAACATCTTAGACTTAGCTTGATATTGGTATTTTCTTTCAATCATTGATTCTCTAATAAATCTCTATAGAATGTGATAAAAGCAGTTACACATTTTTACACAGACATTTACTGTTCCAAGGATGTACAAAATTGTAGCCTATCCAGCCTATAGCATTTTGCCTAGTCTCTTATTCTCAATTAATACCCTGTTTTGTTTTTTTGTTAGCCAAGTATTTACTTGATAGAGAGTATAGCAGTAACTGAGCTTACATTAGAAGCAGTACACATCTAAAAGTCCAAAATGACATGCATTTCAAGTGTAGTTTTAGTGTTGCATGTTGCTACCATCAATGCGGGAAACCTTTTGAAGGTTCTTAAGACCAGTATCTAATTCATCCTGTGTACATAATTGCATGGTTTTGCTCCTGCTATATTTCCTCTCTTCTGATTCCAGTCATTTCATTGTTTAATTCATAAGTCTTTGATTTCCACTCAGCTGTGTTATCTAGCAGGCACTTTAAACTGCTGGGTTTTCTCACTGGCCCCATGAAGATGTTCTTGACAGGTTTCTCTAGCCTCCAAAAGCTTCTTTTGGGGGAAGAATGTTGTCCTGTAGTCCTCTGAGTAAAACATACCTGTCACTTTCTCAGGTTTCTGAGAAGTAGGATGTGTGATCATAGCTATACTGAACGTGATTAGGATCGTCTTAAAAAATAATGTGATTACTGTGTGGAGAAGTATTTAAATTCTAATTTTTATTAGGAACCTTTGATAAAACTTTATGGCTCCTCCATTGCCTAGAAAGAAAAAAAAAGTCCCCTAAAATCTCCTTGGCCTTATCTTCACTGTCCAATATTATCTCTTTC
>PVKN010027872.1:0-13406 GCA_004027915.1 Capromys pilorides
AGATGCAGTGAGTACAATTTCAGTCCTATGCCAGGCTCCCAAATCTGCTGCTTCCTTGCCATTCCCGACAATCTGAGAGCCTGGGGGGCGGGGGGGGCGGTGGGTCTGCAGTTCTTGGCTTTACAAAGATGTGGGAAATGACCAGAGTCTGCCGGTCAGCACTGCCTCCTGTCTGCTACAGAACTCGTGCGCGGCTGCTCTCGAATGCTGTGAGAAGGCTTCTCTGCAGCTCTTCAGAAGGGAGATTACTCACTGCTATTTCATGCCCAGTCTGCTACACAACCACCCCCATCTCCCTGTCTTCTGCCAACTCTCTGTAAGCTCTTCCCTTAGACCTGGATTTTGAAAAGAAAAAATGCCACAAAATGCAGAGTTGTAACTTACATGCAGAAGCCCACATGCTGCTGACTTTCGTGTGGATAAATCTGATCTACCTGGGTTCCACGGGTATGCACTCAGCTGCCCTATTTGGCGCAGTTGCAGACGATGAGAGAAACGCACTGGGGAGAAGCTGGACTTACCTTCTCCGTCCTGTCCAGAAGGGCAGCTCTCTGCGTCGCCCTCACCATCCCCATTGGCCCTCGTTGGCTCTTCTTGCGTGGGGGCCAGAGAGACATCAGGCTGTACCATGGGGGCATTGGTTTCCACTCTACTGGGGGACTCAAACTCTGCAGCTCCTCCCTCCGGCACCGAGCTGCCGGGGCCCGCAGCATGAGCGCCAGCTCCAGCCACAGAGCTCCCTCTTGCCTCTTGGCCATGCACAGAGCCCTCCTCTGCCCTGGCGGGGCTGGACACAGCTCGGAAGGCTTCACTCACGTTCTCCGCGGTGCAGTCTCTCTGCGGAGGTGGCACCACCAGGAACAGTTTGGGCTTCTTGGAGATGGGGGGCGGCTTTCTGCTGGGTGAAGCATCTGGGAGTGGGGTGCGCTGGGGGCCAGGCCCAGACTCTGCCTCCCCAGTGGCTGGCCCAGGACATGGAGCTCCATGGCTGTGGCTTGCAGGGCCACCATGCTCAGCTGCACTGCCACGGTCACCCTGACTGGGGCTCTTGGCAGGCATCAGAAGCGAGCTAGTCGCAGAGGCAGGCTGGCTTTCACTCTTCATTTCATTTATGCTATTTTGGGATTTCAGGAGAGCAGATGGCTTCAAGTGATACTGGGGAGCAGTCGGGGTTTGTTGTTCCTGAGCTGCTGGTTCAGGCAACAGTGCCACTTCGGCCCCTGAGCCCTTTTTCACAGGCCTCAGTTGTACCATCTGCAGTGCTTCTGTGGTGATCAGGGGCAGGGGCCGCCTGCCACTCTCCTCCTTGTTGGAAGGTGGCCTCAAGGCCTCCCGGGAGGATTCAGGCTGCCCAGAGTTTCTGAAAGAAGGCCTGGTGTCTTTCATGAATTTGGGGTCCAGGGGGGGAGCAGGTGGGGGCTCCAAGGAGGATGGGAAAGGTGGGGGCACCAGTGAGGAAGCTGGAATAAAGGGGCTCAATGTTGTGGGGGATGGGGGCAGATACCCATCAGTTGGGGAGAAGAGTGTGAGTATTTCTGGGGGTGGAGGGGGGAACACAGGTGAGTGGGGCAGAGGGGAGCCCTCAGGGCCATCTACTGCAGGGGCAGGCGGGGGAAGAAGGGGAGACTTGTCCTGGGTACCTGGCACTGGCAGAGGGGGAGGGGGAGGAGGGGTGAGGGGCAAGGCTGGGGCTGCTTCCGGCTTCTTGACAGTGCCACCACCTTCAGTGGACGTGTTAGAGGACAGAGACGTGGAGGAGGAGGACATGGACACTGAGGAGATCAGCGAGGACTTCCTCTCTGGCACCTTGGGCTTGGCCTTCCCCTTCCCATTGGCTGGTGACATTGATTTTAAAAACACAGGCACGGGGGTGAGTGTGGTGGGGGTATTTGATTGGCTGGAATACCCACTGGATGGAGAAGTGACTCTCTGGGACTTCTCCGGCGAAGTGACCTTTGGTTTGGCGCAGCCACCAGGCACTTGGGGGATTGTGGCCCTGGTCGCCTCTTGGCTGTGGCTGACCGGCCCATTCCCATTTGGGGCTCCGCCACCGCTGACTGAGCAGCGTCCCTCGGGGTTCCCGGGCTCTTCCTGCACACCCGTGTAGTCAATGTAGTAACCCCAAGGGTCTGCGTACTCCGACCTGACGCTGCTCGTGTCGCTCTGTGACGGCGTGACCCCGCACAGGGAGTACACATTGGGGGTGGTGGCGGAAGTCAGGCTGCTGCCGGCGCTGACCGTGCTCTGGCTCCGGGAGCGGGTCAGCCAGGGCTCCTCAAAGTCACTGCAGGGACTCTGGGAAGCCGAACTGCCCCCCTTGCCCGGCAGGTTCATCTGCAGCGACTGCTGGAGTGTGGCGATCAGGCTGTCATTGAGCACCTGCCCGTTGGACTGGCTGTTCTTCTTGGGAATCCTGCGGAGAGAGTCTGTCCGGGAGGGCGGCAGGGGAGGCTTCTTGGCTTTCTTCAAAGAGAAGTTTCTGGAAAGGGATTTATCATGGAAACCTGACTGGTCCCCTTGGTTTTTGTGAGCTCTTCCATCAAAAACGTTGACCACACTGTGTCTGGGGTTCCCAAAGCCATACCCGGAGTCACTGTGCGCAGACCTGTAGCAGCCAGCATGGTCCTCAGAATACAGGGATCCCGAGTCCTCTTTGATGGACGTCTGGTCCAAACTGCAGCTGCTCTGGTTACTTGTGGGGGTGCAGTAGCCAGGGGCAGCCAGGTGGGGCTTCAGGGGGGATGCCCGCCCGCTGCTGGAGGCCCTGAACTCCCAGGGCTCCATGCTGCCCTGCCCTCTGCTCCCAGAAGAGCTGGACTCGCTCTTGCCGTCCACATCCTGGGGGTGGGCTGGGAAGCCCAGGGTGTTCCTGCAATTGTAATGCACGGCTTGGGACCCGTTGGGAAAGACCTCTGAGTCACAGGCAGACAGCAGTGTGGGGACGTTGAGGGGATGGCGGTCGAAGGCCTGGGTGTAGACGGAGGCGTGGCCAGGGGACGACGTCTGGTCGGCTCTCACGCCGTGTCTGGAGAGGAGGTGGTCTCTGGGTTTTATCCTCGAGGGTGAGGAGGAGCTGGTCATTCGGCCGTCCAGCTGCCCCGCACTCGGAGCAGTGTGAAGAACGATGACGTCGGAGGAGGATGAGAGGGTGGCGTTGGGGATGATGCTGGTGGAGAAGGCCGCGTGAGGGGACACCACGCGCGCTGGGCTGGAGTCGCTCTCGCAGGGCCTCAGCTCCTGGGACCTGGGTCTCAGGAACGTCCCGGCCCGCGGGGCTCCGCCTAGGTGCCCCAGGGTGCACTCTCCCTGGGAGCTGCTCCGCTGGTAGCAGAAGGGGTCCTCTGCGTCCTCCGCGGGGCCCAGGCTGCCCAGGGAGTGGGCGCCCGCCCTGGCGCCCAAACGCGGAAGGCTGTGGAAGCCGGGCTCGCTGTGCAGGTGGGCAGGGAAGGCGAGCCCCGCCGGGTCGCTCAGCACGGACATGTTGCCTGAGGAGCCAGAGAAGGGGCTCATCTGGGCGGCCACGCCCAGCCCCCTGTGGGCCCTGATCCTTCTCATCGAAGGCGGCACAACTCTCACGTCCTCCGTCTGGCAGCTGGAGTCCCTGGTTTCCGAGCGCTGCCCGGCACAGTGATAGCTGTCAAGCCTTTCTCGCGTGGAGGGGGCGTCTGCGGGGAGCCCCGAGTAGCCGCCGGCCTCATCCTGGCCTGTGCCGGACGCTGGAGAGGAAGCAGAAGAAAGGTTGTTAAACTGCGAATGGAAACGGTGGTGTCACTGTGCCCAGCCCCTTCGGCCTCCTAGGATAAACAGAAGCAAACAAAAATACCTTTGCTACTGATCCAGCTTCTCCTTCCTACGTACCTAATTGACTTTCAATAACTCCCGGTGCCACCTAAGATAAAAATCCTCATTTTATCAATTTTGTGTATATTTCTTCTTGATTTGTATTTCAAATTGTGGAACCTGGGACCGAACTTAGGACCTTGCACTTGCCAGGTAGGCACTTGTGCCCTTGAGCTATCTCCCCAAGCCCCAAACTGATTTTTCAAATAACCAGCTTTTAGGGAAGAGTTCAAGGTATACTTTGGCTGAGGCTCAGGGTATCTATGGGGCAGGGACCACTCCCCCCACCTCCCAAAAATAAATGAAGCAGTAGAATAATAGGGTCACAGAAATTCATTTACTAGGTTTACTGGTATAAAATAGAGTTAATTACATTGATTTGTTTTTTTTTTTTTTTTAAGGTCAGAAGGAAATCCTAAGAAGAAAATTGATTTACAGGCCCATCTGCGTTTCAAACATTTCATTATCCATCTTAAGCCATCGTCATCTGTTTGTGACATTCAAAATTCAACAGCAATCTGTCGTGTTCTGGAGCTGGGAGGAGCGCTGGGAAAGGATCCACTGTGAGCTGCCTCAAATCAGGCTTATTCATCTCTTGGGGCTTCACAGCCAGAGAGTAGTATGTTCACAACAAAGAAACCATGAGGAATGTCAAAAAAAAAAAAAAAAAAAAGAGGCAAGTGGATGAGAGCAACCTTCAGTATAGATAAACAGAACTCAGGCTACCCAGAAAAGAACAGAGCTTAAAAAAAAAATCACAAAGCCAAGAATGTCCCCCAAGCGTACTGAGAGCATGCCACCAGACCTCAGGACAAATTAAACCTTTAAACATAGTAGCAGAATCGTGGTTTTCTCTATGTGGTTTTTATCTGGTAAGAAATATGTACATGGATGAATATAGCTGTATCACAACAAAATAATTCTGAGTCTAAAAGAAGTAACTTCATAGCATGGTAGTCTGATTCATTTCTGTGTAGGCTTCTGCTTAAACAAAAGGGCTATAATTTTGTCTCCCTCATTTAAACGGAAGACAACCAATTCTAGGGCATTGGATACACTTTGGAAATTAACAAAAAGAAAGGACCTCAGGTACAAATGGCTTTGCTGGACGACATCATCTGAGCCTCTGCATTCCTGGACAAGGCCCTGTAGCAGTGAGCATCCTGAGGCTTCTTCCCTGGGTCCCCAGGAGTCCATGGGGCACCTGTCGCCAACTACATGGAAAGCTTTTTTCTCACCCTAATAGCAAAGGGTATTTCTAAAACAGCAGCAGTGTGCTCGTAGGCACCTTGAAGATTTCACTCCCCAAGGAAAGGGCCGGCCCCACAGACAGCACTTCCCTTCCCTGTGAGCCTGGACTGGCTCGATGATGCTGTGTTGTTCATAGCAAAGAGGACCTACTTCCTCTCTCTACCCTCTGCAAATCTCTCCCAGAATGAACACACACACACACACACACACACACACACACACACGGGAGGACTCAGAAACGAAAAGTGGGAGAAGCAGCAGAGGCAAGGAAAAAAAAATCCACTTCGAAGAAAGCAAAAAAGAGGTCGGGAGCCCCTGCCATTAGTAATTTGGAAAGGAGAGGCAGAGGAGCGGCAGCGGCGTCGTGCCGGACCCTCGAGATGCCCCACTATGTCCAATAAGGGGCCTTCACAGGTTTTTCTTTCCAAACTGCAGTAACTTCTGTGTGGGGTTGGTGGTAGAATTTTAACTGCTGCTGTTTAAGTGCCATAAATAAAATCCCCACACTTTTAGATAATGATGTGCTGGGAGTTTTGTTTTGGTTTTGCTTTTGTCTGATTAACTAGTCTTCCTTTATTTTTTCTTATTGCTGCGTGTCTGCAGTGTATGACATTTACATTCCTTGTTGGGAACCGATACCTGTATTTTGAGTATGAACTTAAGCTAGGCTTCTAATAATAGGAATATAGGCACTTCTTCATCTATATCTGCACATACATCCTTATTCAAAATAACATTGTTTTCTTAAAGACCTTAAAAAGTAGATGAGAATTGACTAGCATTCAACATATCAGAGGAACCAACAGAATTCTATTTCTAAACCACAACCTTCAATACTTTCAAAACATAAGAAGTATAACAGTATTTCAGGACACTGACAGATGCTGTAAGGAACAAACTGACCACAGAAAGTAATTTACAAACACATACAGATCCCTCAGTTTCTGCTGAAACCCTAATGAGATTTATGTGATTTAACAACATATGGGAAGATATGTGTAATTTTTTACTTTATTAACAATACAAGAGAGTTCTAATTTCTAAAAAAATGAAATTCAGGATGATACAAATCTACAAACTAGTTTTTGTTTGTTTCATACTGGGAATTGAAGCCAGGACTTCAAGCAAGCTAATGATGTACTCTGGCTTATGCCTGTAATCAGAGCCCTTGAGGGGCTAACGCAGGAGGACTGCTTTGAGTTCAAGACCAGCCTAGGTTACTTAGTGAATTCAAAGCCAGCCTGAAGTATATAGTAAAACTCTGCCTCACAAATAAGTAAGTTTTGTGCTTTCAGGAATTTTAATATTTTTACTGCATGACTCCAATTATATTTCTCTTTAAAAATCAGTACATGTGTGTAGCATATGTTTACTTTCCTTGTGTACAGTTGGTACATGTATGTAACATGTCTTAATTCATAAAGTGATTCTTTTATATGAAGTCCTGCTTTGGAAATATGAAGTTGTTTTATATTTTCACTTACGTATTTGGTATGGGATCTCATTATGCAGACTGGACTCGTAGTGACCCTCCTGTTTTCAGCCTCCCCAGCACTGGGATTACAGGTCTGTGCCATCACACCTAGTCTTGGTGGCTGGCTCAGGGTGCCCTTGTGGGGGGGCAGCATGGCATGCAGGACCAGGGATCAAACCCCTGCCCCTGCACTTGCCAAAGCAGGAGCTTAGTCTGCAGAGTGAAGTTCAGTTTAATAGCCAACTGTAATCATATATGAACAGTTACCTGCCTGATCTGAAAAGATAAAAAACTCACAGCATGAAGTTCACACCCATTTCGACATCATTTTAAAGTTAAAGAGAAATGGAAAGCTTGTCCAATCCACTTAAGTGGAAGACAACAAAGTAGAAGTCGGCAGATACACTTGAACAAACCCTAACTATCCCGCCTTGGCTTTTATAGCACAAGTCCGTTGGTCTCCAGACTCTATGATTCATGGATTTTGAGTTAAAACTACACATTATTAAGCATGCCTTTCTAATGGAAACATCTCTATATGGCTGGAATTTTAAAATCTAGACCCCTGGCCATGTGCAGTATCTCTCACAAAGGATATGGTGTGCCTTTCCTAGTGACTGTATTTCCTTCAGAGAACCATTTCCCCTTCTGCCTAACTTGTCTGATGCATCCACACCTCCCAATGTGTTGTTTCCAGAAATCTTTTTTTTTTTTTTTTTACACGAGGAATCAAACACAGGACCTCATGCTTGCCAGGCAGGCACGGTGCCACTGAGCTATATCCCCAGCCCTGAGAAAGACTAATTTGAAAGGAAAACTGTTAATAATCATTCAGTAGCAAAGACCTCCAAACCAGTATCTTTCTAAATACAAAACATGGAGAGAAATTGGAAAGCCCACCAGACATCATGAAAGGATAGGACAAGCACATAACCCAATGATTTTTTGTTAAACAGAATAGTATTAGTGTTGCTTCCCTCATGCTATCCAACAAAGCTCAAACTAGCCTAGCTGTAAAACTGAGTCCTTGTTTAATTGCCTACTTCTTTTTTTTAACCAGCTCTAACTTAGATCCAGTTGTCTCAGTGACCTGCCAGCTGTCATCTAGGTCATGTCATTAGCTATGCAGTGACACCAGCTGTCTCCTGTCTGCCAGTGGTACCAACACAGATGATGTAGGCAAAGCCATTTTCTCTCCTCCAGTATTAGCAGCAGTACTGCGCCACAGGCAAAGGAGAAATAAACAGGAGTTCCAGGGATGCAACCATTGATTAAAAATAATTAAAATTGCAGCAGATATGATTTACTGAGTTGGGAAGGTCATTTAAATATAATGAAAAGAATACTGGTTGGTTCAATATTAATAGTTCCTAACTCTCAGATTCTAGGCTTCATATTACATATGTGCACAAAGAAGTCATATCAAATATGGGCTAAACTAGCCTTATACTCTGCACAAAATCATGAACCTAATTACTCTGCTTGGAAAGCCACTTAACATGTAGCTTTTCTCAAAACTTCACCCTTGTTTGCTTCCAAACAACCTAACTGCCTGTCCTCACAACCACTCTTTCATGAACCACGTCTTCTAAAAAGACCAAAGCACCAATGTTCCTAGGTACTGCGGGAGGTTAGCCCATGACACGCCTTCTGAGCTTGTGCATATAGGATGCCTTCTCAGATTTAGGAGCCGTCACCTCATAAGGGGGGAAAAGTGAGACTCAACCTTGTTTTGAGAAGAGAGGGGAGTGTGACCAAAGCCTGGGGTTAATGAAGTTACCAGAAACCTCAGGCAGCCAGAGGAGCTGAGTGTGGCCCTGAGGCAGAGACAGAATTCAAACACCTGCAGGTGGGGACCATCCTGCTACAGCAGAGGACCAGGACCTGTCCTGCATCCGGGTCACAGGGCAGGGGCGAAGCACTGCTGTTCTTGCCCCAGTGCTGCTTTAGTCTAGAAAACACAGCACAGCTACTGCAGGACTGCATGGCAGGAAAAGCAACTCTGCCAGGTGAAGAGTGAGTCTGCCCTTCCTAATACAGGACATTTAAGCAAAGCTGATGGGAAGGAAAAGACAGGCGAAATGCCTGGGGTAAAAGAGGCTGCAGCTCTACCTCAAGGTGCTATGTGAGACACATCGTTATCACTATGATAAGCCTGTTCTGCTTAATGAAAACCTAGCAAGCAATTTGAGGAACACAGTAATGGCTCTGAGCTTATGGAGCAAAACCTTTAATTGTGAAGATAAGTAAATAACACCAGGTGGAAATAACTATTGGGAAATAAGGCCACTGGTTGGCAAAAGAGGAAGAGACAAATGTCAAAGCAGGTAGCATTTTGTGTCCTAAAATAATGACAACAGGGACCAGACACAAAGCCCAGTGGCCCAGAGCCTGCCTGGCAAGCATGAAGTCCTGAGTTAGATTTCCCGCACACCTCTGCCAAATAAAGGCAACGGTAGCTAATTATGTTTGTGATAATACCAAGCATGAAATGCATCATGGGTACAAATTCATTTAGTCTCAAATGACCCTTCCAGGTAGGTTCTAGTACCACCACCATCCCATTTGTGGAACAAAGAAGCAGATCTGAGGGGTAAGGTGACCTGTCCAAGGTCACCTATGAGCCCAGCTATGCTGCCCAAGGAACAGGGAGGTATCGCAGAGGAAAGCAAACGGGCTGCCCAAAGCACATGGAAACACAAGCATGACTGTGGTGGAGGGAGAACAGGGAGTTAACAGCATTCTCTACCAGTCCCAATGTTTTTACTTTTCTGTTGTGATCACAGACTAAAAACGACTGAGGAAAACGGATATGAAATTATTCCAAAGGAAAAATACTGTTATCTGATATAAATGATCATTTTCTGTCATACTGGCATTTACCAATAATCCCAGGCTGCAGCCTCATGACAGAACGCCACCAGTATTGTCAGTGCAACTATGGAGGTCCTCACTCACAATGGCGAGTCCGAGAACACAGGCTTTAGCTCATGAGAACCCAAGATCTAAGCGAAAAGCAAATTTAACTGTGGAAATTACCAGTGCTCAAGGTGCCTAGAGATGACCAAGCACCCAATTTCCATCAGGCGACAGTGTCAACAGCGTTTGCCTAGGCTGCTCCTCCTCCCGAGCCCCAGGACCCAGTGAGTCACCTACCTACATGGGCTGCAGGATTTGCGCCTCATGCTCAGTCAGGAAGAAGCTGGCTATGAGAATGTATGGGTTTTCTAAGCACCACAGGAGGTTAGCAGAGTAATGCCGAGCGGTAAGGAGGGGCAAAAATGCAGTTCTGAAGAGCCATACCTAGCTCCTTCTGTATGTTGTCAGGGACTCCTGAAATAGTCTTTCTCCTTTTGACTTTCTTCGGTCGTCTTACCAGAGTGTCTGTGTAAATTACAGACCGCCGAAGGCTGGCCTGGCGATCGAAACTCTCCCCTAATGTAGAGTAGTAGAACAAGCAAAGCAATGTTATTGTCAAGCAAGCCGACACCATGCACTTTCTTTCAGAAGCTCGTAACATGATAAGAAGGTATTAATAATGATGTTAGCCAGTCACATGATGATAAATGCTGAAGGGTGGAAAAGGAAGGAATGCACATTATCATCAGAAGGCAGCTCTCCAATTTCTGGGTGCATGTCCTTCCAAAGGACACCCCTTGATCTCATTTTCTAAGAAGCCAGAAGAACAAATGGGAATTTGTTATTAATGCACCAGAAGCGTGCTTCTGTTATTTAAAAAATGCCACAGTTTGGAAGTGTTTCACACAGGTTTCTACTCACCCAGATCAGTCTTGACATCCCCAAGTCTGTGGTGAGGCAACAAGGACACTTTGTTCACCTGGTCACCCCATAGGGACCCATGTCATAGGGTCACAAGAAACTAGTAATTTCATCAAGATCCAGAGATTTTTCCTCAATCAAGGAGGCTGCCCATTTGAACAACTGTGAAAATCACGATAGTGTGAGATACAACTGTATTGGAAGAGGAAAAGCCTTCTAATGACAAAGTACTTTGGCCACCCTGAGACCCTGTCACACTGCTCTCGTCAGACTTGAACTGCTTCTGTTTCATGACCACGGATTAATGGTAATCTTAACTTAGTCATTTCAAGTCATGCTGCAGTAGCCCCAGCGGCCACACCCACGGCGCTTCGTTTCCTTCCTTGAGTGAAGTCTGTGAGATTAACACAGCATAGGGAACATAAAATAATAAAACTTATAGTGATACAAGTTACCAGTTGGTCTGCCTTAAATTATTGGCTAGTTTGATCAAGGAATTTTACAGTATTGACCATTTTACATTGTTATTCTCTTCCAAAAGAGAATCATATGCATACAAATACAAACAAATCACATTTCTATCATTCCTATGCGCAAGGAAAGTATAAAATAGTCACTTTTTTTTGTACCAGGAATTGAACTCATGGCCTTGTGCTTGCCAAGCATGTGCTGTGCTGCTGAGCTATCTCTCTGGCCCTAAAAAAGTCCCTCTTTTAGCAATATTGACACGTATTCATAATGGCTCTGATGTAGACAATGTAACTTCAGTTTTGATAGGAGCAAATTGTGAACCATATGTAACGGAAGCAGGAAAAAAAAAGATCCGAATGACCCTGGCACATTTCTCCTATAAAGAACAGACTCAGGTAAGTGCTTGCCACTTTGCAAAGTCTTGCAACTTTGCCTTATGTGGAAAATAACAGAAATCCTTGAGAGAAGAGCCTACAACTCCAGAAGGTACCCCTGCTGGGACAAATGGGTACAAGCAGTAGCCTACATGAAGTTTAGGGGGGCAAGCACAACTTCATGGGTTCATTAGTTTCCTGCAGCAGCAGAAAAAATATTACCTGTCAAGACATTAAGAATGGACAATACATTAGCAGAAAGTTGCATTGAGTCTTCAGTGTCACTTCCATAACAAATGCAAAAAGCGAATCCATTCAAGTTCCAAGGAAACGAAGAAAAACTATGTGAGATGGAACATCTACAACATTGACTATTGACAGCATCAGTCTATTCGTTTGGTACCACAACCTAGAAGGAGTATCTCAGCCAGGCATGGTGGCGTGCACCTGCAATCCCAGCACTTGGGAGGCTGAAGTAGGAGGGCTCCTGGGGGTTTCACAATGAATTCAAGACCAGCCTACCTACATAGCAAGATCCTGTCTCAAAAACAAAGAAATATAAAAAAATAAAAAGACTATATCTCAATGGCCAGACTTACACATTATTTGAGGGTAAGACCAAGAGTCATGTTCTGTAGTATTCCCTGTGGCACTCACTTAATATTTTGTACTAAGTAGTTACTTAATAAATACTTGATGAACTGAATTGATCGTTCACTGAAAAATGGCCCTAGTTCATCATAGTTACCAGGCAGAAATAAGGCAGCTGAAATGCTGGCCGGTTTGTAAAAATGCTTCAGTTTGTTTACTCACTCTGCTCGTCTTCCGGGTGGGAGAGCTGCTAGCTCACTCAGCAGGTTACAGAACATATTCATATGCACTTTTTATTTTAAACTTTTGTCTGTGCCTTAAGTTTTAGGACATGTTAAGTCCTTGTGCTTAGCCTTTACGACTTAAGGGACACAGTCCATTTTCTAGCTAGTAGCCACTGCAGTGACGTTCTAGGCCACTAGGCCTGGTGGGTTTCACTCTGCATTTGAAACCATATATCTATGGGCAATTCTTTCTCCCTGATGAAGCTTACTAATAATCAGCCCAGACAGTAAAGCTACCAAGAACATGACAATTCCTACTAGAAGCTACACTTCTTTTAATCTCTGAAACCTACTATGGGGCTGGCCAAATAGTTCAGCAGATTAAAGCAGCTGCAAGCAGGTGCAGGGGCTTGCTGAGACAGCAAGTGAGACTGGGCATGGTGGCGCAAGCCTGTAATCTCAGCTCTTGGGAGGCTGTAAACAGGTGGATCACTATGGGTCCAATCTAATAGTGAGACCTGCAACACCCTATAGACCCTTCCCTAAAATACAAAAACAAACAAACAAACAAAAAAACCTACTATGACTTTAGAAATACATAATTTAAACAATAAGAAACTGTATAACTTGTATCAGTTCAATTAGCAAAAGGGAAAATTTTTAATTGTATTGCTTCTTTACACCAGATTAGAAAAGCTAATCATTTAAGAAAAATATATGTGTGTGAACACAAAGATCCATATGATAGAGTAATACATATGTTATTAGATATATTTAATTTTGACATTTCTGCAAAGTGTTAATCACTTAAAGTAAATTACATTTTGATATAAATCATCTGTTCATTTCTTTATTACCTGTTACCTTCCCTGGGGACATTTAAATACTAAGTAATTCATGTCCATTTAGTCATCAAACTACAGAGAATTGAAACTCAAAGATATGATGCTGGGCCAGCGAGATGGTTCAGTGGTCTAAAGCGCCTGCTTAGGAGGGCTCAGGCAACTGCAGGGACTGCAGTTCGATCCCCGGCACCACATGCTGCGCCAGCGCCACCACCAGGGCAGGCTGAGCCAGCCACAAAATGAATAAATAAAGAAACAAACAAACACAACAAGCAAACAAATAAATAAATAAAATAAAATTAAAAAAAAAATATGATGCTGTCTCCCACTGTTTTTAAAAACATTTTTAGTTTTCACTGTTTTCTATTGTGATACTGTATTTCACTGAAAATAATTTTGAACTCCTGAAATGCTAGTTACTGTATCTTAAATCTCCTAATCACAAGATAATGTGCTTTATCATAATTCCATTACGGATTATTGTATTTCACAGTACAATATTCCTACCTCATAATATTATTTCAGAGGCATTTAATCATATATAATGTAATTATGC
>PVKN010027873.1:0-13414 GCA_004027915.1 Capromys pilorides
AGGGGTTGATAACCAGTCCAGGAAAAACAAATAAAAAAAATTACATTTTTAGAATCTTTGATGCTTTTTATAACAGTACATTCATACATATGGGTGTTTATTAAAACAATTATCCTTTCACAATATTAATATATTATTAAAAATTATTTAACTGACCTACAAGTTTCTCTTGTTTCAGCAATTTCTCTCTGTTCCTCTTTGCTATTTAACACAGCTCCAATGCTGTCGGCACTTTCAGCTCCCAACTGAGGAAAGGCAGAAGTTAAAAACTTCAATCACAACACAATGAACAACCTTTCAGGTACTTGCTGCAGAATTTAATCATTTAAATGGACAAAATAGGGCCAGCAGTACAGCTCAATAGACTAAGCGCTTGCTTAGGGAAGCGCAGAGGCCATGGTTTGATTCCTGGCCCTGCCTGCCTCGCAGGCCTCACTCTGTGGCACGCTGAGCCAGCAACGGAGTCTGGGTGTGGTGGCATGTGCCTGTAATCCCAGCACTTGGGAGGCAGGAAACAGGAGGATCACTGAGTCAGAGCTGCAAAGTGAGACGCGCGCGCGCATGCACGCGCGCACACGCACACACACACACACACACACACACAGACAAAATAGCAAGGATCAATCATGGCTAACCAGAAGAGGTACACGCAAGAAATCTGCAGGACAAGCACGGGGGAAAGTATTCAGAAACAGGAGGGACAGTAAGCAAAGCCAAACACAAAAGGTCGACCTGAAGAAGCAGCCCACCAGAGCAAGTCCAGTATTCCAGGGAGTCCGAAGGGGAGGCAGCGCTGACTGTGGACGCAGCCCTCCTAGGCCTAGGACCACCAAACATGCCATCTTGGGAGAAGTTCTAACACCCCAAGGGAGGGAGAGCCTTGGTTCAGATCCCTGAAATAGGATCCTGGCTTATTCGACCTTCCCTCTGTGAGGAGGGGCCTAAAGTGAGATATGTGCAGTAAAGGGCATCAGAGAAACTAAAAGCCAAGGAATCTTCCAAGACAAGCTGAGCTGCACTGGCAGGTCCTTAAGAAAAAAGGGAGCAAAGGCCCAGTCCTGATTTACGGACATAGTGCTGGATCTGGGAAAGCCATGCCTCCGGGCAGTAAAGGGCAGCACAGGGCAACAGGCAAAATCTCAGGAAGAAAAGTAGTTCATGCAGTGCCAAAGCAGGTAATCTGTCTCTATTCTCCCAAATACCAGTAAGTTCTATACCTTATAGATATGCTATCCACCACACATTGCTTGGAGCCAAGCACGAACTTCTCACCTCCACCCAAAGGCTAACAAGCAATGTGAGCACAGGGCACCAGAAGACCTAGGCTGGGAAGTGATGCTTTGTAGGGGTGGAGAACAACTGGCTTAGTCAAAGGGCATGATAAGTGGCACTTACACAAAGTCTTATAAAAAGCTATGGAAGAAGCTGGGATTATCACAGAGGGAAGAGAGCAGAACTGAGAGAAACCCTTAGGACATCAGTGAAAGACTGGGTATTGACTGGCCAAACAACACTCCTCCTTCACCTCACTTTTCTCAAATGAAAGTGTCCCATCTAAAACAAAGGCCAAAATTTCCAGGTGCCACACCCAAATGAACTAAACTGAATCTAATCACAACACTACCTACAGAGGGAGGCTACATGCAGAGATCCAGGAAGACACCCAAGCTTCTCAAGGGCAGGCAGAACAAATCACAGGAGAGCTGAGTCAGTGAGGTACAGGCGTGGTAAGCGGTTGGATAAGAGGCCGAAGAAAAGGCAAACAGCGCATAGTGATGCTCTGCGAAGTGTGGCGGTGGAGAAAGCAGCCAGATCCAGCAGTCTGTCCACATTCGTGCATGATAAAGCATTCTACTTGTGAACACTAGCAGAAAAGCGGGCTGGGGAGATAGCTCAGTAGAATAAGTGCTTGCCTGGCAAGTGTAGGGTCCTGAGTTCAATGCTTGGTACCGCAAAAAAAAAAAAAAAAGGAGAAGAGCACACTGGTTGAATCCAGACTGCAGTATAAATAGGGCTGATAGCCAGGCATGGTGGCGATCACCTGTAATCCCAGCACTTGGGAGTCTGAGGCAGGACTGGTGTGAGTGCGAGACCAGCCTGGGCTACAAAAGTGAGTTCAGGGCCAGCCTGAACGGCATAACGAGGCCCAGTCTCAAAAAGACAAAAAATAAATAAATAAAAAATAAACAAATAAATAGGGCTGATAGGACAATTTAACCTTGTGTTTTGTACCTGTGCACATTTTTTTTTCCTTATTCCTTTTTTCTCCTTTTCTCCATTCATCATGGTTCCAAATATGCAAAAAGGAGAATGAGAACTAACCAATCCTTTAACCTAAACAGCCCCCTCCATGGCCAAGTCAGGATAACCCTCCCCGAAAACTGTATATAGAAGATTCAAATCCATGCGTACTACCAACATTATCAGCAGGTCCTGATCTTCTCACAGCTTCCCTTGCTAGGCAGGTATATGTCCCTCTCTGCATCCCTTCTGCCGTCACCAACCTTCTCTAAAGCCTCCTCTCCACCATCTCTTTAGTCTACTTATTTAAAAAAAAAAAAAAAATCAATCTCTTTTCTTTTTTGTGTTTGATGTGATCAGATGTTTCAGTTGGGCAACTGAAATGAAAAACCTCACAGAAACACAAATGACCAATAAATATAAGAAAATACGTTCTGCATCTTTAGCCATTAGAGTAATGTAAATCAAAACAACACAGATTCCATACTCCACCTTACTCCGAATGGAAAGGCTATTGTGTTTTTTAAACCATGCTGGAGAGAAAAAAAAAAATCGTTCTATACCACTGGCTGAAATATAAATTACTACAACCACTATCAAAACCAGTCTGGAGATTTCCTCATAAAACTGAAATCAGAAATTCTACTTGACCCAGCTGTACCTTTCCTGGGTATCTTTCCCAAAGTGCTACACAACCGTATTTACAACTCAGAACAGCTCAGTCATGGAAGTGGCTTTTATTTCCAGCAACAGATGAACGCATAAAGAAAATGTGTTACATATAAGCAAAAAAGTATTACTCAGCCACAAAGGATAAATTTGAATCATATGAAAGAAAACTGATGAATTTTGAGACCACTATAATAATGCAAAAAAGTTACAGAAAATGCAGTTATATGGTTTTTCAAATATGAAAGATGCTAAATATAAATAACTTGAAGAGTAAAATGAAAGAGCCATGTCAACAAACAGGGAAGTACACTCTGTCGAGATAGAAGAGGATCTAAAGAAGGAGAGCATGATGAATAAAAACAATCCAGATGTGACATGCACATGTGTCAATCCTCCAAGTTTCTGTAATCACTATATATCATAAACCTATAGCAATAAAAAAAGTATTTTAAAGACAAATCAAAATATCTTGAAAAAAATGTTAAGAATGCTTCTGACAGCTGGAAAGTGTTTTATACTTCCAGTTATATTTGAAATTAAAACACTTAATTTCCTACTTTTAAAGTGAATTTTAGAACATGAGTTAACAGTAATAGCAATAACCCAAAAGAGGTGCTCACATGCTATTCATATACTACAACTGATCCACCACTCTAACAAAATCTATCTAGTTTTATTCAGCTTAAATTTCTAAGATTCAGATACAACTGTACACTCCAATAATACCTTTAAAAAGTAATATCATCTTTGGGGCCGGTGAGATGGTTCAGTGGTCTAAAGAGCCTGCTTAGGAAAGCTCAGGCAACTGTAGGGACTGCGGTTCGATCCCCGGCACCACATGCTGCACCAGCCCCACCACCAGGGCAGGCTGAGCCAGCCATAAAATAAATAAAGAAAGAAACAAACAAGCAAACAAATAAATAAATAAAAATTAAAAAAAAAAAAAAAAACTTCAAAAAAAAAAGTAATCTCAGCTTTGGCTGGCAGCTGAAGAAATTTTTAAAAATGAAACAAATGTAAACAAAGGCCAAAGAAATTTAGGGTTAATTCATGGAAAACTTTCAAACTTACATAAAAAAGAGTACAGAACACCAAAGAATGACTGAATACGGTCCGCGAAATAGCTCAGCGGTCTAAAGTACCTGCATTAGGCAAGTTTAGGCAACAGCAGGGACTACAGTTCGATCCCCAGCACCACATGCTGCACAGCCCCACCCCCAGAGCAGGCTGAGCCAGCTATAACATAAGTAAATAAAGTTTAAATAAAATTTTAAAAAATTAAAAGAACAAAAATAAACAAAAAAGAATGACTAAATATATATTTTTGAGCTCAAGAAACTCATGGGGAAATTTAAATTTCTAGCAGAAATAGTCCTGCTAGATTAAGAGGGGGGAAAATGTATAGTAAACGTATATTAAAATGTCAGAATAACAAATTACTAGCAGCCTTAAAAACAGTAACCCACCTATCTTTTAGTCTATCCATTTCACATGATTGCCCTCAAGTTTCCCCAACAATAAATCTCTTCTAATATATCAACTTTTCTAAAATCTTAAGTCCTCTATAAAATCTGCCTAATGCCTCTTCTTTTTAGGCAGCAGACAACACATCCACTTCCTTTAGTTGGGATCTTTTCTTTTTTTTCCCATGACTAGCTTCTCTCCACAATTCATATCTCAGAATATAAATTATTTCTCTTTCAGGACTAGTATACTACATAGGGATAGGAGGCCTCTGTCATTATTCTATTTTCTGATTTCCTTTATTATTTCTAATATTTCATACAACTTACAATGATTTTACTTTTGTGTACTATTTCCTTTCTAACCATACAGCATACTGAACTACATCTCCCTTTGTACTTTAAGACAAATGCTTGCTATGTTGCCCAGGATTACCTAGAACTTGTGATCCTCCTGCTTCTGCCTCTCAAGTGGCTGAGATTACAAGTATGCAACACCATGCATGGCTTATTTTTATTTTCTATTAGTACCACTTCACAGTCTCTACCATGATTTCCAATTATCTGCATAAATCTATTCTTGTTTACTTATTCCCAATAAAATGTAAACTTCTTGAAGAGAAGAATCTTACCCCAGCTTGTTGATACATATACATTCATTAGCCAATATAATGCCTGCCTACAAGTAGATGCTTAGTGTAAATAAAGAAATGAGATTTTCTTATAGGATTTAAGTTAGGATAGAATATACTACAAGAGAATTGCTTTACATCAAAATTCTGCTGATTATGTATAAATAATCACTAATTTTTTATAAATTATAGAATGACTAGATCAAGTCAATAATAGATTTTTCTCTTATGATGGTACCAAGTATATTATTTGAATAACTTACACCAGTTAATTATCTTTCCAAGGCACACACGATTTTTTAAGCAAAGATACAAGTTCAAATAAAAAGCTGATATGAATTGCTGGTGGCAGCAATAACTAATAATCTTCTTGATCTGGACAACAATGTCTTTATGCAGAAGACAAAAGCAAATAACATACTGAATTGTGCTCTCCTTGGATATTTCATTAATCAACAAATATTTATTAAAAGCTAACTTCGTCTAAGAAGCAATGCCAGGATAGATTAAACCAATAGTCATACGCAAAGACTGTACAAGCAAACTAGTTATATTTCATAGCACAACTGACATATAAAAACAGACTTCATGGAAGAACCTAAGCCAAGAAGAAGGGTACAGATTTCATCATGAAGCTCTGAGCCAGGGCACACAGGATACACAGAATTCAGAAAAAGGACAAACTTTTTAAAATCAGAAAATATGCTACAAGTCATCTTCTAAAAAGTAATAAATTAAGCTGCTTTGTCCAGATAGACAAAAATAAGCAGAGGTTTAAATAACCTGGTGAAATGGATGTCTGTTAATTCCATGAGGTAACCTTCCTGGAGTTCATATATAACTAAAACTGGAAGCACCTAGCTCTACTAGAAAGAGTATGGACAGGTCTATGTTAAAACTGCAGCTTTTGGGGCTGGGGAGATACCTCAGTAGAATAAGCGCTTGCCTGGCAAACACAAGGACCTGACTTCAATTCCTGGTCCCACAAAAAAAAAAAAACTGCAGCTTGCAAATTTAAGAGTTTTGTATCACTGAACACATAACTTACATTTTTTGAGCTTCACCTTTTTCATCTATAAAAGACAGAACATATGACTCATAGGGTCAAAGATAATGATAAAAGCTTAGCCAAGTTTGACACATAAGTAGAAGGCATTAGGTATTAAGATTAATGGACACCCTTGTCAATTTTATACGCTTTGTAGGCTCTTGGGAAGGTAGGGGACTATCATTCAGAGTTCATTTGCCAACACCTGCTAAAGTCTTAGGAATCTGCTCAATGCAAGACATTCAGTAAACGTTCTATGACATATTCTGAGTGACACAGCTTTGAATTCAAAATTGAGTAAAATATCTTATGTGGTGGCAACTTTGCCGGCAAGATGGTTCAGCGGTCTAAAGCACCTGCTTAGGAAAACTTAGGAACTGGAAGGACCGCGGTTCGATCCCCGGCACCACATGCTGTGCCAACCCCAACTCCACGGCAGGCTGAGCCAGCCATAATACAAAAATAAATAAATAAATAAATAAATAAATAAATAGAGTCACTGAACATTTCTGAAACTACAATAGAGATGACACGGAAAGATACTTTATCAAAGATTTTGGCGCCAAAAAGAAAAGTAGATCTGATTTCCAATTCTCACATTTTAGGAAGGACACCACAGATCTACCTTATCGTAGCATAAAGGAAGATAAACTACAGTCAGACTACCATTACTAAAACTAAGATTTAATACTTAACAACAGCAAAATGGCTCATTAAACTTATGAACATTTTCGCTACATTATTAATATGCATACAAAAATGGGAAAGTGCTACTGATTTTAAGCAGAACTGGCACAATCTGTGTTCTCTGTACCTGTATTCTACTAATCAGCAAGTGCCAATCAAAAGCAGCAGTGAAGGCCAAACGTTTGGAAGACAAACACTGGCGAGGCAAACTTGGGTTCAATTTCTTGGGGAAAGGTGAGTGACAGGATTTTAAAATAACCTTTGAACCCTAATTCATTGTTCAATGAAGACAATGCTGTTTCAAATGTTATGACCAATAGAGTAAGAATTCAAATAGTACTGCAGACGAAGACAAAGATACTGGGCATAACACACAGAATCTAAAACGTACATTCAAGCTACTAACAGTGCAGTCTTTGGATAGGGTCCTCCCCCTAAAATACTGTGAAGTTATTCTGCAATATATCTCAAGAACTTGGTGGGGAAAAAAAGAACTTGGAAAAGAATAAAAGGAAAGGACAGGCACAGAAGTACATTTAAACAGCAAAGACAAATTTAGGGGTAACAAACCACTTATCTTTGTGTGAACTGCATTAATATCTTTAGGAAGACCAAGAGACAGTGACGTACTTCCACCAGTGCCCACCGTGTCTGACACTTGGAGGGAGAACTATAAAGATCCATAATAAGCACATTTTTTTTTAAACACTTCGGAGGCCCCCAGAAGTGCAAACCAAGGAGATTCAAACTTCTGGGTGGCAGGACCAGGGAGATCTTAACAGCTGTGGGTGGGGAGAGCACGGGGCGCGGGGACCGGCAGGGTGGGGGAGGGCTGACAAGCGCGCGCGCCACTCGCTCTCCCTCCCCAAAAGCCACGGGGCCGCGGACCTGCTGAGCAAGGAGCTGCCGCCGTAACTTCTGGCGCTCCCGGATCTCTTGTAAGCGACTATCCATGTTTTAACTCCTGTTTTACACTACCCCGAATCTTATCAATCGCGAATATACCCTCCCCCAATAGTTCCTCCAACTCTGTGCGCAACGCAGTATTCACTTGGAGCTTCAGGCGGCGAGAATCTCTCATCTTCTACTCAGCAGGCATTTCCGGCCCTTCTGGAATTGGCTCAGCGTAGGCCGGAAGTCCCGCCTCCTGACGCGCGCGTATTGACGCAATCCGGCCGGGGCCCAATGAGAAGCGCAGCGGCGGTGGCGAGGCTTTGAAGCTCACTTGTGGCACTGGTCCTGCATTAAGCTTAGTTTATCTGTACTTATTTCTGCAACCTTGAATCCCTTTTCCGTTAGTTGCGTAGTTACCAGCCTTAGCATTTAAAAACCTTGTGGGCACAAACTCAAACGATTGCTAAGCACTCTTGGCTGAGTAACGTTGATTTATTAACGTTGATTCTTTACGAGATTCAGCACCTCCTTGAATCTTGCTTAACCTTGTAAAAATAGGAACAGAAAGAGGGTCTACCTCACGGTAAGGAAAATTGGAAGAATAAACACATGGCACATGCTACCGTGGAAGCTGTCCGGTGAAGCAGGTTCTGAAAACAATTTTTAAAAGAGGTATTCTTAAAACTCTTTGATAATGGCAACATTATGAGAGAAAATGAACTTCTGAGGGGCATAGATAATCCGGTATTTTTGAGCCCATAAAGTGTTTCTTTAAGAGTCACCAGTTCAGCATACTGGTGTGACCAGTGCTGGTCTGGCATGTGGGACCCAAATCAAACCCCAGTTCCTGTGCTTGCCTAAGCAGGCGCCTAGTCTGCTGAGCTATCTCACTAGCCCTGCAAGTAGAATTAAAATATGTAATCTCAAGTAATTAATACTCTGGGCCTCTCCGCCGCATTCTTCAGTCCTTTACTTAGATCGGCTCTAACTGCCACATACTTTGAGGCTCTTGGTATGAGGTGGGGAGGACAGGAGGGGATGGGAAAAAATAAAGATAAGAGACAGAAGATGAGGTCAGGCAGAGCCCTGTCTCCTGTGGGGAGGAAAGAAAACTGCTCATCCACCGTAAGGGTGTTCGTTTTTACATTTGACAAATTTAGAGTCACGTGACACACGGATCACTGGGGTTGCCTTGGGCTTGGTGTTTTCTGGACTGAAGCAGTGTTTATTGGCTCAGGTGCTCTTTGTTCTTGGACTGGCTGTGCCTTGCCCCTCAGAGGGGTGATCAATTTCTGCTTCAGCTGCTCCTGACATCACGGGTCATCACTGAACAGACCACCCTGACCTTCCCCTATACCCTACACGATTTCCTGCACAGTCTTCCTCCTTTTGGCCTTCGTCCGTGCTTCTTGCTTCTATCCTTGAAGCCACAGAAGCTTCAAGTTGCTACTGTCTTTATGCAACTCTTTCATGCTGAGGGGTCTCCATTAAGGGCAGTCTGCTGGGCCTTCTTGGAGTTTGAGTTGGACATTCTTGCTGAACAGTCCCTCATCCACAGTCATAAACTGTGAAACTTTGTGAAGAATAGACACTAGATAGGTGTTTGACAATGGAACTTCGGTTCAGTTTAATTCTGTAACTTCTCTGAGCTTGGTTGGAAAGACTGATTATGAGAAGTTATGTTGGGGAACATTTGAAGGGAAAATGTTACCATTTTTACATCAGCCTTGGTAGTGTATTTATATTCAATAGGTGCAGAAGGATTCCCAACCTGTTCATTTATTATACTCAGCAGAATAATTGCTGATTTCTAGTACACATGTGGCATAAAAGAATATTTAGGAAGTCTCAAGTGGAAATAAACAAGCTATATAAGAAATAAGGCTAAAGATTGTTTTTCTTATCACCTCATAAAATTTTTGGCCAGGTGTGGTGGTACTTGCCTCTAATCCCAGCATGCAGGAGGCTGAGACAGGAGGATCACTATGAGTTTAAGGTCAGCCTGGGCTACAACATGAGTTCAAGGCCAGTCTAAATTGCACAGTAAAACCCTATCTCAAAAAGACAGAAAAAGTACCAAAAATGTTAAGGATATTATCTTTGCATAAAAATAATTATAAAGGCTTGATTCTTTAAATATACAGAGAGACATGTTTTATCACCAAAATCAATATTGAAATGGAAATATGGCTATAACTAAGTTTGATTAATATCTATATTGTATTTTCACAAAGAGTAAAACTAGAAGAAAAATGACAAATGGCAACAAAAAAGTAAAACATTACAGTAATGTAAATAGATTTAACTGAGTATCTGTAGAAAATACTTTAAAGCCTAATTAATGTAGCTTGTATTTGCTATAGTAATTGTGAAAATGCAGTTTTGCTGTAGAGAATGAAATGAATACATTTTTCATGATGTGTTAGGTGCAGATAATGAATGATTAAACAGCTTGGGGTGTACAGATAGCATTCATAATGATGCAGTGTAAAAATTGATCTCTGGTGGATAACCTCCAAATGTTATAGGGAAAACTGATTTCGCAGCCTGAAAAGTACCTGGGACAAGTTCATGTTCTCTAAAACCAAAGAATGAATTTTAGGAACAAACAGAGGTTATGAGCAGAATACAATGGAAAGAAATGTCTTGCTGGAGAGAGGGACAAGAGGGGGGTCCCGAGTGGGTGGTCCCCAAGAAGCTGTCTCTTCCAGGGACTTTTATGGAGGAAAACCATGTGGTGAGGCAGGTCCTAGGTGAAAACCATGGGAACTCACTTAGATGGGCATGAAGTGAGATAAAACTATGGTCAACCAATGAGGTTACAAGCACCATTGCTCAGGTAAAATTGATTAAAGCCAATACGGAGTAGGGAAGTGAGTCACATAGCAAAGAGGCTTGAATATGGAACAGGGTCTCTTCCTGGTGGGGGCTGGGTTAGTGACTCATTTAGGCTCTTTTAAGGTGATTGATAGCTGTTCAGAATATCAATCCCCGATGCACATTCCTAGGGAAGTATGTGGCTACATTTGTTTCTTCTTTTGTCTTGAGGTCTGGCCCAAAGCTGGGAGCGTCTGTCTCTTAAAAGCTATAAAGTCACCTTGTCTTTCATATTGTCTCCTTGAGGCCCTATCCCTGTCTGACTGCCTATAATGTTTCTATCTAATTCAGCTGCCTACAACAATAAGATTTGCTAAATATAAGCACAAAGGAACCCTGGAAGATGGGCTAACATGAGGTAAAACTAAATTAAATACGTCACAGAACAATTTTATAACCACAGAAGAAATGAAAATGTGTTTTAGAATATACAGAATATTTATGAGCTGTGTACTATTTCTAAAAATTATGAGTTTTGCATGGTGGCCCAGGCCTGTAATCCCAGAGCTCAAAGGGCTAAGTCAGAAGACTCACTATGTGGTTAGAAGCCAGCCTGGGCTACCTAGTGAGTACAAGGTCAATCTAACTGAACTACCAAGACCCTGTCTCAAAAAAATCATTATTATAAATAGAGCCACTATTCTACAGCTTTGAAAAAAGAAAACTTTCTTTCTTTCTTAGAAAAGTTTCTTCTTTATACCAAACTACCATTAATTGATTTTGTTATATAGCTCTGTACAGCATATGGTATATTACTGTAACCAGGGCAAATACTGTCATTTTTACTCCAAAGAACTTTCAGTTGAATATGAAAGATAGTCTTAGACTGCACATGGTGGCATGCACCTGAAGTCCCAGTACTTGAGGGGCTGAAAACAGAACAATCACTATGAGTCCGATCTACATAGTGAGACCCTATACACCCACAGACTCTGCCCTAAATTTAAAAAAAAGACAATCTTTGTATGTACTCTCAAAACAAGGACATCAATGCCATATTATGCTAATTTGCTACATTTGTTTCAGATTATGAACAATCACATTCAAAAGAGATTCCTGGTGTTGCTGCTTATGGCTAGCTGTCTGACACTCTCTGAGCATTCATATGTGACAACAGACAACTGATGCAGAATTAGAGCTTACTGGCCAGCCATTGGTTACTCAGAATTCCCTCTCAGTGGAATTAACACCACTGTTTTTTCTCCAATTCATTTGTAGATAAAATGTAGAGTAAATTAGAGCATGTTGTTTGTGGTGAAATTTGGAAGAGAAAAACTTTGGCCAGGAGCCATATCAGCTGGAAAAAATCAGGACATTTCTCATCTTTGGTAGGAACTGGATTATAACTTAAATTCCCAGTGGTAAATGTTTTGCCATTCATCTAAAGTCTGAACCATAACCCCAAAACACAATTTTACATTTATACTTTAGAAAAACTGGGAATTATATTATAAAAAAGCAGACTACTACATTCATATCCAAATTTACATTGGTACTTGCTAGCGATGTATTCAGATGAGGGGAAAAGAATAGATAGCCCACATACAGGCTCACATACATGTGATACATAGTTCAGAAAATTTTTGTTAAGACACACAGAAAAACTACCTTTATATTGGTAATACTGGATGACAGGACTTATTGTGTGCAAACATAAAACAAACTTTTTCTGCTACCCTTTCTGTCACACTGCTGCCCTGTCCCTGGATGAAAATGTGGACAACATTTTATACTTTCTCTGAACATTCTCAAATATTAGAAAGAATTACTTGGTTATTTCAATTTAGTCTTCACTTGAGGATCAGTCTCAGGGTTCCTGCTCCTTCTCCAGTTCTGATGCAACATGATGGGAGTGGCCTGGGGCAGGAGACAGGACACTTGGCACATTGCATCTTTTTCCAAGGGTTTGCTCCATCTCTGTTTTGATCAGCTCCTCTGCCCTTATATAAGTCTGGAGTATTAGGAGGGACAGGATGTAATGAAAGCAGGTTAAGAGAAAAGTTTTACCTAAATTTGTGCTGTCTTCATGACCAGATCTTCATTTACTTGACTTTTTTCTATTAAGTCTGCCTACACACCCGCTCCTGCCCCCTCCCCTCATCCTTTTGAACTCAGCATCAGCAGAGCTTTCTTAAGCAACTCGCCCACACTTGGTGTGTGGGAAAGCGACATTGTTTGCCTACAGACCCTGGGAACGGCATTTTACTGCTGGAATTCAGGAAAACCAGAATTCCTATTATGCAATAGCCACTGTAAACATCCATATTATCCCTTCCATATGAACAGTTAGCAGCCATTCCCTGATGTTTTTTATTTTCCAAATGAGAAGTAAACAGTTCTATGCCCTTCAGTGCTTAGCTCTCCCAACTCCCTCCTTACAGCCTCCTCTCTGCAGTGCCCCCATTCTGTTTATCTTTTTCATCCAGGTCTGAGATAATGGGATAATTAACTTTACTTGTCTTTGTTTACCCCATAGATCCTAACATTTGACAAATATACAATACAAGGCATAGCTATGGTACAGCTATTTTATAAATATTCCATATGGCCTTTATAAAATAATTCTAGCAATATACAACACATACATAGCACCTTCTGTTGGTGCCTCCCAGGTCCAAGGTGACACTATAAGTAGAAACAAAAGATTCAGAGCCAAGATCTGTGCTTTTTCCACAGGGCTCATATCCTCTGATGAGGTCACTCTTTTTCTTTTATTAGAACACTTTCGTTGTTTTAATTACGTTTAGCTTCCAGGTGACTTCCACAGCTCTAATTATTACAACTGCGTTCTAGACAGAAACAAGAAGGGAAGAGAATGAAAGAGTTCTCCCTCCCTCTGAGGAGCCTGCTTTGAAGTCTTACATAATATACTTCTTTGTTAAATGAAGAAGTGCTGGAAA
>PVKN010027874.1:0-13402 GCA_004027915.1 Capromys pilorides
CTCTTATGTCTTCTTTTGCCTGTAAAACCATGATCCAGAGCAGTATTTAATCTACAATATGGGAACTTGCAAGGGCCTCGTCAGCTTTTAAAACTATTTCTTTGATTCTACTTTCATAGCCAGGTATTATAATTTATCCATTGTCTGGAGGAACAAAACTGGAGGCTTCCTGTTGGAAGAGTTTACACATGTGAGACGCTGTCCTAAGGTTTCAGAGCCAGCAGAGAACTCAAGCCACCTGGAGCCATAGAGAAGTAAACTTGGGCCCTCGTGTCTCAGAGACCTCCCTCCCCCACCTCTTTAGACCTCTAACTTTGACTATTGCTTGTGTTCCCTCTGCATCTGTTCATAGCCCAGGAAACACCCCCATGCACCCGCAGGAGTATTTGCATGCCCAAGTCTCAGCCACACCCAAGCAATTCAACATAAGACAAATGAGAATGAATGCTATCTGCTGGGGGCATGGGGAAGTCAATGTCCCCATTCTGAAAGCCAGGCCTTTCCATAGCACCTTGGTCTGACCTCCTTATGTCTTCCTGTTTCTCCCTGGGTGAAGCAGAGCTGGGAATTTCATGTGGAAGTCGCACCACTTTAGCTCTAATTTTTGTGGCTTACCAAATACATCTTTCATGTATCTAAGTCTTTACAGGCATTTTCTTCACCTGCATTGTCCTTCCCCTTATGAGGTGCCCTAGAAATAACAAAACTTATGAAAAAATAACCCAGAGCACAGGATCCCTGGCAGCTTTCATGGGCAGTTTGACTGCAAGGTTTCCACTCATGCTGTTGGAAGCAGACCTGGCGCTGCTCTGCGGAATGCACCCAGCGACTTCCTGTCTCCCCCGCCTCGATAGGCCATCAGTCTGTCCCAGGCCCTGACAGACAGAAGTCTCTGACCTTGAATTATTAGTCCGTGAAGCTCTTTTTGAGTGCAGCCCTGGGCTCCGATTCTTACCAGCCAGCTGGGACTGGACAACTCGCTTCGTGGTATCGAACTCCACTTCCCCTCTACCAGTTGGGAACCACAGCACATTTCTCCAAAGGTCATCATGAGCATTGGAACATGGCCACCCTCAGCGCTGTGTGGCACAAAGAAGCTGCCGTGTGAGGGGGGTCTTGGGACAGAGCAAAGCTGTGCGGATTGGGGACTCTGATGCTGGCTGCAAAGCTCAGCAAATAGAACCCTTGAAGCTTGGCTTTCCCCATGGGCTGAATCAGGGCGAGGGAACGGCACAGCCTTGGGGATCAGGCATGTTACATGTGCTTCACTTACAAAGGGCTTCCATCGGGAGCTAAAGCATGACAGTCACCACTTTAGCACCCACAGCACTGCTCCCTGGGCCTCTGCGCGCTTTACCTGGCTGAGCTGTCATGAAATCTTAGCGCTGCCACTTCTGCCATCGGTACTGTCCCCATTATCAGCCTCATCACCCTCACCGTCACTTGCATGAGCTCGGTCACTGCCGCCATCACTACCGTTACCATCGTAACCATCACCAGCATTATCATTGCCATGGTCACTGTCATCACCTTCACTTCTGTGACCTCCATGTTCACCGTCACCTTCCCCAGCATCACAGCAATCACCACGCCACCCTTGCCACCGCTGTCCATCACACTCAGCACCACGGCCGTGTTGACCAACAGTCACCACAGTGGTCACCATGATGGTGACTGCCATCTCTGTCATTCCCATGTCACCAGCTTCACCTCCAGCCTTCACCCGGGCTCCTCCTTGGCTTACCTCTGTCCTCTCATCCACATTCCCTGCCTCACTGCGCTGCCTGGGCTCCACTCTATGAGGTGCGGTGGAGCCCATGGAGCCCTTTTTGCTTTCCCAGGTATAATAAGGAGCCCACGCAGGACCCTCGGCCACTCAGCAGCACAGAGCCTGTCGCCACCTTTGCATCAGGATGGCGGCAAGTTTGGTGCGTCTGCCTCCCAGTCCTCATGATCTCTCATGGAAGTCTGGACCTGTGAGATACTCTAAACACTTTAAAAACAGAATCTATGCTATCATGAAAATGTAAGAAGCATCATAAGACTTTATCCTTAAGCCACCGCACTCCTTGTACCATATTCGGTGATGCAGAAATGCCTCCCAAGTGAGGAAATCCACCGGAGCAGCGCGACCTCATCCACTCCACTTCAGCAATTTGGCTGATCTGCGAAGTTGATGCCGAACTTCCTGAACTGTAGCAACCGAAACTTGCTCTGGGTTCGTGTGGCCTGCGTGCCTCCTACTTCACGAAACCTCCCCCAGCCTTGCCTTCTCCTTCTCTGAGTTTAGAACCCCTTTCCTTTCCCCAGTGACTGATAACTCTGTCGGTATTTTTCCATTTTTCTGACTTTGTGCATGTGAACCCATGAGAGAAAGACAAGTTCCACAGAGGAGAAAAGAAGAAAGAACAATATCGTGTGCTGATCCTTTTCATCTGCGTGTTTCTGCTCTAAGCTGAGCTGGATGCCAGACAAGACCGACCTGCAGACCAGCGCGTGTCTTTCAATCCATAACACTTAACAAAATCTCCCAGTCTTTTGGAAAAGGACACACACATACACACACACACACATACACACACACACACACACACCAACACTACACACACCACACACATATCATACACATACCACGTATACACCAAACGCATCACACATATCACACAACACACACACATGAATGCATGTACACATGCATGCACACAGACGCTAGGTCAGTGGCCCACAAGTTAAAGGGGATCCTCCAAAGGACAGCACCTGCCGTGTTGGTCCCCAGCTTCTCAATACAGCACAGACCCTGGCCAACAGTAGCCAACCAATAAGCAAAGGAACAATCGAGTCACCCAGGACATCTCCACTTCTCCTCAAGACTGTTACACTTCTGGGCCAGCAACACATTTGATACAAAAAAACAGGACCTGCTCCGTGAGCCTTGAGACAGCCCAGTGTGTTTCCTCTTAGCCTCTTTATAACACATTCTTTTTAGACATTTTTCCTGCTTCTGTGATAAGTTCAGTCCTCCACCACCTCTACTAGGTCAATGTGTCCAGTTGTTCAGGAAGCACACTGTTTCCAGGGGTCTGGCCAGGATGGAGAAGTGGAATCCAAGCGTCTACAATGGGGCAAGACATTCTGCCTCAGAGAGGAAGTCTACCCAGGGGACACTGGTACTTGCACAAGGACACAGTGTGAATTAGCTGAGACCCACCCATGGGCAACTCGAAGACCTAGGCTACTTTCCTCCAAAATCTAGGTCAAGAGGTTGGGAAGATGGACACATGCCACCTTTTTGTTATGACTTCTGTGCCGCTCACAATGGAAAACATTCTGGAAAGAATGCAAGCAATCAGCAGTTGATTCCCCTGGACTGACGAGGTCTCCTAAAACACTTTCCTGTGCCAAGCATGGGGTAGATGAGGTGTGGCTTGGGGCTGAGGACAGAGAGATCTCTTGGGAGAACTGCAGAAGAGGTCAGGAAAAGGCAATAAGGCCAGCCGCAGGTGGCCTCAGGAGGCGGCTATAGACGGGAAGCAGTCTGCCCAGCCAGGGACTGCACCCAGCAGGGGCTGGATCTCGGCTGAGCATCCGCAGCCCCAGGGCCAGGAGGTCTTGTAGCTCTTTTTTTCTCCAAGTGAACTTCTGTTCCTGCACCCTGCTTGGTGACCTCTTCTTCCCTGGTGTGAAGGTTCTGTCACCCATGTTAGATGGAATCTCTCAGCCTCTGTCATAAAGCACCACGACAAACAGCTAAGAGCATGTCCTCTCTTTCAACGACCCCACTCGCAAAGGGCCAGCTTATCCACAGGCCCTCCTCTTCAGGAGACACTGCCCTGCTCTCTGCACACCTGCAGGCCCCTCTTGAGCTGGACACAGCGAGGTGTCACCTTCCTTAATTACACTGGTCAACCTCTGGCCACCCGCTGTGTGCAGGCACTGCTCTTCCTGGGTCATTTCATTAGTCATGGTTGTCGCCTGGGAAGTTGCTCCGCACCTCCTTACATCAGTTTTCTTTTTGCAGAAGAGGAAACCTCCACCCATATAGAAGTTAGTTATGATGAGAAAAATGCAGGAAAATATGTCAGGGTCCTGGGGTCCCCTTGGAGAATTGGGGTCCCCTGGCTGCTCCGGAGGTCCAGTCCTCGGTGAGGACTGTAGACACCCAAGTACAGACACTGGAGCCCAACTCAACCTGCAACTCAACCCCAGGAGCAACTTGGGTTTCCATGATTATTTAATATTTGAATCTTGTAGCTGGATCAAACTTGCTGGGTTTGCTTTCGAAACTTAGAACAAATTGTCATCTAGTAACTTACAATGACCTCAGCCCAAGAGTGTTTCCTGCTGTTGGTTCACGCGGAATGTCCTGGGCTGCCTGTCAAATGTGTTCTCATTGTGTGACTGCCAGAGGGAAAACATGCCCATTGTCTTGGCGATGGCTATTTTTATTTAAATCACAGTCCAACTTTTAGAAAGTCTGAAGGGTCATAAATATGAAATGGTGGGTAAAGTACTTTTTAAAAAAAATACATTGTTTTCGTTTAAAAAGAAGTAATGCGTGTTCATAAGAACTAATTTTGAAGACAAAGATCATAAAAGAAGAAAATTAATTCCATATAAGTCTTTGCTAAGTACAAGCACTACAAAATTATTGGTGATTTTTTTAATGCAGCCATCTGACAGATAGAAATGGACAACAGACTACAAGTAGATACATGCATGGTTATGTACACATAAATGAAAAAACACAACTGTCAAAAATGATTCGCTGTTTATAACTAAAGGTACACACGTGTGTGGGAACTGACCATGGGTTATGTGTGTGTGACAGGCACACACAGTCTACATGGCAAAAATATCAGCTATTTATGGATGCAGATATGTAAACAGTAGATGCACTGGACATGCCATGGTGTCTCCATTTTTTAACACTAGCAGAAGTTTATTTAGCAGAAGCATTACTTCCTGTCTTCTAATACTTCTCATGCTTGTCACTTAATAACTGTATGACCACACAATGACTGGGATAGTATCTCATAGGGGGCCTGTCACAATTCTAAGGACCCTACAGCTGGCACTTGCCCTTATTTCCTAGTCAATAGCAAAGGAGTCGCACCTTCGGCCCAAGGCTGTCTTTAACCATTTTCCTCTTGAGTCTCTGTTTCTGGAGTGAGAATCACGGGGCTAAGGAGCATGGATGTGTCAGAAGATTCCAGATCGATCACACCCGGTACTCTCTCAATATTTGCATTGTTTCCTGCACTGTTAGGTTCATAGTTTCACAAGTGTGTTTTCATTGTATTTCTCTATCGTCTCCTAAACATATTCAGCTGAAATACGCCAAAGATTTGAGCCTGGCCAAAAAAGGTCTACGGTTAGCCCATCTCTTGCACGCCATGGCTGTGCATTAGGAAATAGTCCTCACCGTGTCCCAGAGTTTGTCCTTCCCTGAAGGGGGGGGGGAGGGGGTCTGATGGCAACGATGGAGTGAGACCACACCCTGGACAAGACATTGCCCCTGGGACTTCTCAGTCTTCCCAAAGCTGTTGGGTCAGAGAACATCTGCTCGGAGGAGCTGAGGCCAGCAGGGTGGTTTTTCAGAGGCTGAGAATGTGGCTGTGAGTCATATGCAGAAGAGTTCCTGGACAGCAGCACAAGCTCGGGCTGGGATGAGATGCGAGGGCAGGGCTGGGGCACAGTGGCCGAGGGACCAGCCCATCTGGGCAGCTCCACAGAACGCAAGGGTGATGGGCAGCATCCTGAAGGGCTTCCTGAGCCAGAGCCGAGCCAGGGGTTCCAAAGGTCATCAGGAGCGAAGCCCTGGGCTGGCTGGAGTCAGCCGGAGAGCATCAGGGGCCACGGACCACACTTGCGCAGGAAGAGCGGCAGGGAGGAGCGGTGCCCCTGGGTGGCACACACTTGGGCTGGGGACAGCGGGCATCAGTGAGGCACCGGGGCCATGGTGGGGCCACTCCCAGCATGAAGAGAGGTCAGCCTCAGAAGCGGGTCACTGAGGAGCTGAGAGGCGGCTCACCCTGTGCAGCCACAGGAACCCACAAGAACCTGCAGGAGCCCTGGCGGCCTCTGCTACCCCAGCCTCCATACCACACCCTACCCCAGTAGGGGCAGAAGGGCCTGCGGGAGCAGAAGCAAATGCACCTCTGAGGAGCACCAGCTCCAGCCCTGGAAGAGACCCAGGTCTCCAGTTCTCGCACTGGTACTTGCCCTGCTGCCACCCCAGGCCCCAGCCAGCAGATGCTGAGCGTGGACCTTGGGCTGACCTGTCTCTGGAACTGATCACCAGGACAGGGCCATCACACCTGGATCCTCCTCTGGGAGAGGGACTGGGGAACCGGTTCTGCAAGGTTACAGTAACATTAGAGCAACAAGGCTTGGGATCCCCCAGGGGCAACTAAGCCTGAGGCCGTTCCTGTCTTTCCATCTGTCACAGAAACCTATGTTATTTTAATCATAGCAGTGAAAAATAAAAGAGTCTCATCAGGGACTGGGGTTTAATCCCCAGTGTGCTGTGCTGGCCCGGCCCTGGGGGCGGGGGAGCTCTGAGACATTAATTAGGACTGGGCGTGGTCTCGCATGCCTGTAATGCCAGCACTTGGGAGGCTGAAAAACAGGAGGGTCACTAAGAGTCCAATTTGGGTAGTGAGACCCTGTACACACTGTAGTAAGTACATTAAAAAAAAAAATTATTCTATAGCTGGCCCTCAGTTTACTTCAGGTAATTCTCTTTCATTGTTTGAAAAAAAACTAAGATGATGATAGTACTAATTTCAGTAAGTCTTTTGAAGGTTGCAGGTAATGTTTAAAATTTCTACTTTGACCAATTTTATATTCTAATATCGGTAATCTGAGCAACTACATTAAAGACAGCAATGTGCAGTGTAACGACCACAGTTGAATAGCTTTGATCCTATTTTTTAAATGTGTATCGCCTCTAGGGCCAGTGAGATAGCTCAGCAGACTAAGTGCCTACGTTGGCAAGTGCATGGGCCAGAGTTCGATCCCCAGTCCCATACGCCGCACCCGCCCCACCCCTGAGGCGCACGGAGCTGGGTGCAGTGGCACCCACAAGCAACCCCAATGCTGGGGAGGCGGAAAACAAGGGTCAGTACGAGTCTGAGCTGCATAGTGAGACCCTGCACCAAATACATAGGTGAAAAGAATAAACTAAATGTGTATCCATCTCTAATGTCTCATCTATTATTTTTTACTCTTTAAAATAAACTAAAAAATAAAAAGTGAAAAGCACATGGAAAAAATTAAGATTTACTGAAAGGAAGAGATACTGCTTCGTTGTCTGGTTGGTCTTGCGTGCCTGTATCTGGCAGGCTGAGCAACAAATTTGATGATGACAGTAGGTGATACAGCAACCATTGTTAGCTTCCTGCTCTTGTTTTGAAATTCTATACCACTTTCATTGTTTTGTGCTGCTTTGTTTTTGTCTTCGTTCTTGTTGCTTTGCCTTTTTCTCTTTAAGATAAAATAAATAAAAACTAAATGGCAATTAACTAATACTTAGAAGTGTCACAGAGGAACAGGATCTGAGTTTGAGGTGGCCGAGCTGAGCCGAGGAGAGCCCGGACTAGCAGGTCTTCCCTGTCACGGCTTGGGGCCGGGCTCTGGCTGCCTCCGGCAGGAGCTGCAGCACAGGAGCAGGGGCGGCCTGGCCAGGACACAGGAGGGGTCCACAGGACGAGGACGAGCCAGCCAGCGCCCTTGGACCTTCGGTCTCCTGCTGAACCGCGAAATGCTCGTCTGCAAAGCAGGGCAACTTGCATTTCTCTGCCAGGCTGCTGTGTGGAGAGCAGACAAGACCATGAGAGCCGCCCTCTCAGAGGTCGTGATGTTGCTCAACCATTCGTTTACATGCGTCCAATCAGTCAGCTGGACACGCGTGCAGCAGGCGCCGTATTATTTTTATAAATACTCACAAAAAGAAAATTTCTGCAAGGAAAATATTCCTATCCACAATCTATATAGAGCAAACCACAGGGCAGGGTGAAGCCTGCTTGGTCAGCAAATCCCCACTCTCTTGAGAAAAGAAAAGCCCAGAAGCCCACAGCTGGGGCAGGAAGTCCCCTCTAAAATCAGCGCAAGCCCCGAGGTTCAGACCTCGGCCCCTCCACCCAGGGCCAGCGCACCCTTGAGCAGACTCCCCAGCTTTCTGCTTCCCAGAAACACCCTGATATGAGAGGTCACAGAAGAGCATATGAGAAAATAAACACAACGAGGCTCCCTGTCGGCCCCTGGCAGCCACGCTAGCAGCCCCGCTCCCTCTGAGGAAGCCATCAGGACAGGCTGGAGAGAAGAGCGGATGGCACAGCCTGAGAGCGCTGTCTCCTTTCCTTTCATTCCTCTGAAAGTCGAGCCCCAATCCAGTCTTCCAGCCGGGCACCCTGCATTCCAATGGCTACAAAGGTGGAGCATCCGCTAGAGCTCCCCTCTCAGCCGTGGATCACAGGCAAGAGCCCAGCGTCCAGCAGATTGCCAAACGCCAAACACTCAAGGCAAGGGGACCACCCAGGCCCTGAGGCTGGATCCAGGACTCCACCTTCCCCCAGCAAGGTCACCTGACCTTCCTGAGTGTCTCCTCCTTTGCAGAATGAGGAGCCATGGCTGTTAAGTGGGAAACTGCAGGAAAGGCCCTTCCGCCCAGCAGCATGCACTGTACAGCTGTCACTTTTATCGTCTCATGCTGACCTCCTGGGAAAGAGCAGCAAGCCTCTGACGTCAATGATACCACTGCCATCCCTGAAAAAAGGAGCCAGTGGGCAGCCGGGCTCTGAGAAGCCTGAACTCCAGTGGCACAGCCAGGGCACCACACATGGGTTGGGACGAGTCTTGAGGCTTCCTAGGCAGGATGGGCACAACCTGGATGTTTAATCTATTTTAAATAGTGCCTGGGCATTGAAGGCCATCCATACCAGAATAACGTTGCTAAGATGCTCACAGAAAAAAAAATAATAATAATAATATAACAAGGTGTAGGCAACGCTATATTCTGCTAACTGGCCAAATCTCAGCTGAGTTGGGAAGAGAAAAGAGACGTTCAGCATTTCACAAACTCAGAATGCTTTTGCAGGTGAAATGCTTTTTGCAGCTGCTCAACGCAGACACCGAGCAAGCCCGTTCCCTTCCCCCTCTGTTCCCACCTCGCTGTGTCTGCAGACTACATGCAGGACCCATGTGGGCAAGGGCTCACGCACTTCCTCATAAGACAGAGGCCATTCAGAGGAAGATCGGGGTAGTAGTGAGGCAGATGCCGCGGTTCACACTCAATCAAGAAAAGCATCAAAGGCATTTTAAAACTGTATCTTCCAATAGATAGGACATTGGGTCCAGCTTCGGACACAGCAGGGTGCATTCGAGAGAGTGGGATACTGTCTCTGATGGCACAATGCTGAGACCAGTGTCACTAGTCAGGGGTGCTCAGCCTGGTGACACTGTCAGGAAGAGACAGCGATCCTGTGCACGCTCAATCGGCAGCAGAATGCACAGAGGCGCTTCTGATGTTCTATTCCCAAAAGTCAATGCACACTGTGTTTGGTATTTAACTGGCACCATGGTGCTGTAGGGGGCTGGTTCTGGCCATGGCCTCAAGGAAAAACAGGCTCAGTGAGGGAGCTGGTGGTCTTTCTAGAGTCTTGCTGGGGATCAGGTCCTGGCCTGGGACCCATGACTACGTGGGGATCTCAGCTGAATGCTACAATTTTGCATCCACTGGGTGGGGGACAGCAGCTCAGAGCTGGGGCCCCTGCACAGGCTGGGGCATGACCACAGTTCCCTGCTCTACTCCATGCTCAACCAGAACTTGCCCCTGAGATGCCAAGCATTAGAAGCCACTTAAGTGCCCTGTCCCCAAAGCGCAAGAACGAAGAAATCAGGGCCGGCGAGATGGTTCAGCAGTTTAAAGCACCTGCTGAGGAAAACTTAGGAACTAGAAGGACCGTGGTTCAATCCCCGGCACCACATGCTGTGCCAGCCCCAGCCCCAGGGCAGGCTGATCCAGTCATAATACAAAAATAAATAAGTAATGTAAATTTTGGGCCGGCGAGATGGTTCAGTGGTCTAAAGCGCCTGCTTAGGAAAGCTCAGGCAACTGCGGGGACTGTGGTTCGATCCCCGGCACCACATGCTGCGCCAGCCCCCACCACCAGGGCAGGCTGAGCCAGCCACAAAATAAATAAAATAAAGAAACAAACAAACACAACAAGCAAACAAATAAATAAATAAAATTAAAAAAAAAAGAACGAAGAAATCTCCCACAAAGACCATTTGCAGAGCAGACAAGAGTGGCAGAAGATGAGACCAGAAAATGCTCAAGAGTTGCTGCCCTCTTGACCCATGTCCAAAGGACAGGGCTTTGCAAAATCTGAGTTGATTTTAAAAAAAAAAAGATCAACACTCCATCACACAGGGCGCCTCGGCAAGGAGCTTAGGCAAGGGATTTACTTGGCATACTGGACCAAACCCCAGGAAAGCCCATAAAAGTGTTCATTGGAAGCAAAGAGATGAACTCTTACAAAATCTTCCAGGAGTCAGCCCTGTGCCGGCAGGTCTGCTCTACACCATCGGTGGAAAAAATGGCCTTTCTGTTCAGAGAAGACACAGGGCACATGACTGCGGCTCCTCCGGGTGTCCTGCTACCAGGCCAGCAGTTGCTGTGCACCCAAAGCTCCACAGGACAGCAGGGCCACCTGCGTCTTCCTGGAGCCCTGCTCACCATGATGTGTTCTGTGTAGCAGCTGAACACCCAGTTTCATTTTGTACCTGAAAAGCTTCCACATTCTGGATTGAAGCAATACCAGACTTCCCCACCAGCCTAGGTGCAGGCAGACCCTTCCTCTTGTGCACAAAAGCCCCTTCCAGAAGAGCTTCTCTCCACCTCCCCATTTCCCTCCCTGCCTGCCATCTGAAATGGCTGGAACCCCTAAGCATGCACCCTCACTGCTCACTTCTGTACAGTGTAATACACTGACCTCACAGAGATAGCTTCACCCAGCTCTCTGGGAGGCTGAGACAGGAAGATCACAAGTTCAAGCCCAGCCTAAAAAATTTAGCAGCTTGCAAAGATCTTATCTGCAAAATAAAGAAAAAAATTGTTTTAAGACCTGGATGTAGCAAGGCCCTGGGTTCAAACCATGGAGATGGAGGGGAGAGGAAGAAGGAGAGGGACAGAAAGTGCATGCAAAGCGCCTGGCATGCAGTGAGCACAATTAACTCCCTTTATTAACTCCCCTCCTCCTTCATCTTTCTACAGAAGGGCCTTCTCCAGTCGGAGTGAGCCAATTGGCAGAGCTTAATCTACTGATCTGTTCTGAATCCAGCTTCATGACTCTCAGATTCTCTGTCTCAAAAAGTCACCCCGAAGGTTCCAGAAGTACTCATGGCAGGCTTGTAGCCATAGGCATAGCTCCACCACCAAAAGTCACACAAAGATGGCCTAAGGGAAACTGCCCCAACTGTAAAACTGGGACAGAATGAGAGTCCTAACATTTAAATGAGATTCAGTCAGGAGCCTGGGGTCTTAACATGCAACGGTGTGCAATGGGAGAGAAAAGGAACAGAGAAAAGAAATATAAATGTATGACGAATGGGTGGGTGGCTGAGTGGTTGGTTAGTGGGTTGGTTGGTTGATTGGTTGGGCTGGTTAGTGGATTGGTTGGTTGCCTAGTTGGTTGGTTGGTTGGTTGGTTTATTCGTGGGTTGATTGGTTGATTGGTGCTCTGAGATAAGAGTCTCACTATGTAGTTCAGGCTAACATTGAACTCACTGTGCAGACTAGGTTAACCTTGAAATTAATTTCCTCCTCCCTCATGCATATTGATGAGGCTGGGGTCAGACACTGGCAGAAAACTTCCAAAAGAAAAGAGTTGAGTTCCCAAGACACTGATGATTAGAACTCAACCCAGTGACATCCCAGCACGCAACTTCTGGGGCCCTCTACCCAAGATCCTCTTCTATTTCTTATAGTTCCAAAAGACTGAATGATGCATGACCTGGAATGAAGTTAATGCACAAGAAATCACAGCTCTATAAAGTATCTAAGACCCACTACAGGTACTAGCCAATGAAAATTTTATGGCGGTCAAAATATGCATGGATGCTCTTAGTATGTATTCAGTGCCAGGCACCATGCTCAGCCCTTTCAATACAGGAACTGACACATTCCTGCACACATTCTGCATGTCAATGCCACAACACGGTACCCTGTCACAGGACAGAAAATCAAGGTAGATTTTGAAGCTCACCCAAAGTCCCAGAGCTAGGAAAACCTTGAGTCCAGAGTGAGCCTCCAGCCCGCGAGGCTCCAAGTCCCTGCTCTCAGTCACTTCTCACAGCACTTTAAGATGCGTTCCTCTTACCTTTAAAACATTGTATGTTCCATAGAATATACAGACACTTCAAAAGAGCACATAAATGCAATCATGCAGTATGCAGCCCTTGAGTTTGGCTTCAGGTTCACTCAGCATAATTCTTGGAGAGCCATCTAAGTGTCATTCACAGTTCATTCTTGGCTGGTAAGATAACTCAGCAGACTAAAGCGCCTGCTTAGGCAAGCCCGGGGTCTATGGTTCAATCCTGGCATCACATGCTATGCCAGCCCCACCCCAGGGCATAATGAGCCAGCCACTGAGAGTGGGCATGGTGCTGCACACCTGTAATCCTAGCGCTGAGGAGGCTGAAAACAGGAGGATCACCATGGGTCTGAGCTGCATAGTGAGACCCTGCAGCAACCAAACACATGAAAAACAAGCGAACTGTTCATTCTTTTTGATGCAGAGCAGTGTTCTACAGTAGAGAGGCACTGGAGAGTAACGCTTCAGCTATTGAGGGACATCTAGGTTGCACCCAGATTTGGGGTGATAAGAATTAATATGAGAACTGGGGAGATAGTTCATCAGTCTGAGCACCTGTTTGGCAAGTACAAGAACGCAGATTTGATTGCTGGTACTGCATGCTGTGCCAGCCAAAGAACCATGGGCACACCATGTTGGCCACTGAAACCGGGTATGGTGGTACAAGACTGTAATCCCAGTGCAGGGCAGCCAAGAAAAGGGGATCACTACTAGGAGTCCAAGCTGCATAGAGAGATCCTGTACCAAATAAATAAATAAATGAAGACCTTAATTTTTTAAAAAAATAATTAATGTGATAATAACATGTGTACATAGGTTTTATATACACACAAAATTTGTTACTCTGGGACAAACACTCAAGGGTGAAACTGGTGGCTGCTTTACATAGTATTCAAATATTTTGGTTTTTAAGAATGTACTAGGGCAGGCCAGATAGCTCAGCAGACTAAAGCACCTGCTTAGACAGAGCGCATCAGCTGGGCTCAATCCCCTAGCCTGCCATGCCAGCCCTGCTCCCGGGGCGCACT
>PVKN010027875.1:0-13405 GCA_004027915.1 Capromys pilorides
GTGTATAGTTCAAAGATAAACACCAAGTTGATTCTATACATAATATATACATATATTATATGAAAAACATTAAAATTCTTAATAGAAAGTATAAAAGACTACATTTATAATTTCAGAGTGTACAAGAATTTCTTAAATAAGACACAAGAAGTGGACATGACAAAAGAAACTTAAATTTGACTCCATGAAATGTAAAACTCTTCAATATTTAAAAAGGCATCCTAAGCAGAATTAAATGAAGCCATATCCAGAAAACTCTTTGTCTTAAACAGAGAAAATTATGCATCAGTACCTAATTACATCAATTTTTAAAATTTACAGGTCAAGCTAGGAATGGTGGCGCAGACTCTGAGAGGCTGAAGCAGAAAGACTGAAAGTCAGAGTTCAGTGTGTACCACTTAGAGAGAGCCTCTCTTAGCATAAAAAGAGAAAAATGAGAAAAAGACAGATAAATTTTAGTGTAAAGGCTCTGAGTTTACATCCAATGCCACCAAAACACCAGTTTCACAGGTCAATATGACAGTGACAAATACCTTATATAAAGCAAGCAAAGTTAAAGAACAAGGTTAGTCCTCTTATGGAGGACTCAAAATGATTAATAGAAAGAAAGAAAGAGAAAGAAAGAAAGAAAGAAAGAAAGAAAGAAAGAAAGAAAGAAAGAAAGGAAGGAAGGAAGGAAGGAAGGAAGGAAGGAAGAAAGAAAGAAAGAAAGAAAGAAAGAAAGAAAGAAAGAAAGAAAGAAAAACTCGACTCTACTGGTAAATGGAACATACAAATCACCCATGAAACTAGGAGAAATTTAAGGTATAAAACTGTCAGCAGTTGGAAGCAATGTTAGTAAATGACACTTCTCACACAATTCTGGGTATAAATTTTGAACATCTGCATTAAAGTGCAATTTGGCACTATCTAGTAAAGCTGAAAAGGTTTATCTTACAACCCAGCAATTTTATTTGAGGGTGGGAGTTGCTGAGGTCCCACTGCTACAACACACAAGAGAAGTAATGACTGTCAAGTAAGTTTGCAGCATCTGCGGGCCCTACTGGTCCAGACTGGTGGTCTCTCTCTTTTCTGTGTATGTGTGTATGTGCATGCTTGCGTGCGTGTGTGTGTGTGTGTGTGTGTGTGCGCATGCATGTATATATGTGTGTGTGTGTGTGTGTGTGTGTGTGTTTTAGGAAAGGGTCTGCAGGGTGTTTAGGGTCTCATTACTAGATAGGACTTGTAGTGATCTGCCTGTTCACAGCCTTCCAAGAACTGAGACTACAGGCGCACACCACCATGCCCAGTCTCTAGGCTGGTGTCTTTCTAACTCCAAATTATAGGAGTGCACCTTTCACTCTGCTGCAGGGTGGGGAGAGGAGGGTGATATAGGCCAAGGCCAGGTTGTAAAGCAGCAGATGGACATGGAATGATCATGCTTTCATCATCCTCACTTATCTGATTTCCTATATTTCCTCCCCAAATCAGGACCTTGCTAAGCCTCTCTCTTTTCTTGCCGTTTTCTGCCCTCTGGTGGCTGCACATCCTTCTGCATGGCTGAGCTTGGGAGGCATAAATCACAAGCCAAAGCAACATGTCTGACTGGGTAAATACATGAGCGACAGTTTCTGTACTCACCAGCAGAACTGAATGCCCTTCCCACAAGAAATTAAACAATCTGAATTTTTCCATTTGCAAAGAGCAGGGAAAGACAAGTCCCACGTGTGTGCTATCACACATGCTGGTCTCATGCGAAGCTGATGTCACCGACTCACCCTCATTACAATGAAACTTTGGCCTTGTTTCCTTGTCATGCACACCCACGTCTTCACGTGATAGCCTTCGTGTGTGTGAAGAGAGATACAGAGCAGAGCCAAAAGGCCAGGCAACTATGGAGCCCACGGCTCTGACCTCACCCACAGCATGCTCCAGCCCCAGAGCCACCAGTGCCAGCCCACACACTATGATAAGTCCACACATTTATTGAACTGTAATTTACAATATAGAATTACCAATTTTCTACCACACACATCATCTGAAGTAGTCTGTGTATAAATCCATGTTTGATATGTACAAGCGGTGATCAAAAATGTAGTGAATGTAAAAAAGAGCATATTAAAGTAAAAGACACACTGCCATTAAAACCCCCCAGAAAACATTCTCTCTCTTAGCACGCACTGATACCATTGTTGCTGTTGTTGCCACTTTGTGAAACAATCCCAAAAGTCCCCTTTCATGAGTGTCTTCATGAGATGTGACAGAAGTAATGAAGATACGATACGTGTATGTAACAGTTCACCAAGCTAAGTGACCATTCCATATTACAAGCATATGGTAATAAAAAAGAAATAAAAGAGGACTTAAAAAAGAAAAAAGTATGGCAATTGCTGTTGCTGAGTACCACCCAGGGGAAAAGCAGTCTTGTAAAATCATTGAAGTATGACCTCAGCCACCTCCTTACCAGATCTGGCACTGTGAGACCTCTCTGACAAAATGGCCAAGAAAGGCAAACGTTTTGCATGGATTGAGAACATTGAAGTGGCTACAAGGCCACAACTAAAGGGCTTCCAAACGTTGACTGAGATTCTGAGAATAGATGTGTGCATGGAAACATGTACATGACCTGCTCATTTCCACAGGACTACCTAAAGGCACTGTTCTGAGATAAAATAAGTTGGCAAGCTTCCCAGTTTGGGTTTCTTTGTTTTGAGGTGGGGTTTTGGCTACGTTGTTCAGGTTGGCCTGGAACTCCCAGCCTTAAGGGACCTTCCTTCCCCAGCCTCCCAGGTACCAGCGATTACAGCTCCAATGCACACACATAAAATTTCCCACTTTCCCACAGTTCTTTTTCTGCATTGAATTTTCCTTGTGGTTTTCAGGATTAGATGAAGCTAGGAGGCAAACAAATTTTGACTGAGGATAATAGAACCAAGTAGGACAATGCTGTGCATTGGAGTGTTGTCTGGTCTTGACTTCAGCTGATAATCTCCAGGGTACTTACACTCAGCAATACACTGGATTGGTGTTGTGTTATGTACCACCCCCACATGCCAAGAGTAACAGATCCAGCCCCATTTTGCCCACAGTCTGGGGTGCTAACCACTGAAACACTGAAACCACTAAGTTTTGCAAAACAGAGCTAATTGATAAAGCAGCCAAGCATGGAGATGCATAACCCAGCCTCAGATGCATATCCCTGAGAACTTTGAGATATTTATGGGATAAAGACACAGGTGGCTAGAGGTGGCATCACCAATGATTTTCATGCATACACAAGGAATCTTCATGGCTCCTCACAGAACTTATGCTCAGAACACAGCCTGAAGATGGGGGTTTTGGCCTCATGATGTCAAAAGGTCACATGGGACCAAGAGTAAGTGATGTGAACCAAAGGAGACTTCAAGAAAAGTGACCTAGGCAATCATTATCATCAGGATGCATGTGTCAGAGGTGTGATCTACAGCAAAGTGGGAGATTAATACTACACACTCAGCTGTGTCACCTCCAGAATTAGGAATGTTTGAAACCAGCCCAAAACTAATAACTAAAAGCAATGGAAGGACTGGTCAGATAACTCAGTGGACTAAAGCACATGCTTAGGCAGACTCAGGGATCAGGGCTCAATCCCTGGAATGCCCTGCTGGCACTGCCCTCAGGATGTGCTGAGATGGCTATTGAGACTGGGCATGGTGGCATATGCCTGTAATCCCAGCTCTTGGGAGTCTGAAAACAGGAGAATCACTACAAGTCTGATCTGTGTAGTGAGACCCTGTAGACCCTGTACTAAATACATTAAATAAATAAATAAATAAATACAAAAGAAGGAGGCAGTTTTCATGAGGGGCTGTTTGCAGCTCACAGAACCGAGTCACTCATATGACCCAGGATAGTACTATGTATCTCGTACTACTCGTACCAAATAGGCCTCTGTATGATTTAGGTCCCTAAAGGCCAGACTGGTCTTCCCAGGAGAAACTTCAGTATGAACTACACTCTTCTCACAGAACATCACATCATCTCTAAATGCTTAGCGGCTAAGCCACATAAGCAAATCCATCCATTTACTCACTGCCTCACTTGAGTAGTCTGTAACATGAGGAGAGGGCCACATGCTGGGTAGCAGTCTGCAGTAGCCACAGATCAGTCAGGACAAGGCCTCTGGGAGGACAGTGGCTGCCACGTCCACGATGCAAAAGGGCCTCCTGAGGGCCAGCACCATTCATGGAAGGCTGAATGGACTACAGGGCAGCTGATTGCAGCTACCTGCCTTCCTAGCCAGGAGCTGTTGGCCCATGCCAAAGTTGCATTGTCTAGGGTATTCCTAGCCAGAATCCCTTTACTTTGCTTCCAGACCATTTACTATCCTGCCTTCCTTAAACTTATCACTGTCATCATTTCCCTCAGAAATGTTTGAACAGTTTTTCTTAGTCACCACCTCCTATAGAATTTTTATTTATTTTTATTTTTTGGTAGGACAGTTGCATTAATTAATACATTGCACATTGTTGTCTTTGTAGTAGTTATTAAGAGTAAAAGATGCAGATATACAGATGCACTACATGTTTGTTTGCTCATAGGTTGGAACCCTTTGGAAAGCAAAGACTGTGATTGGGTCTAAGATTTTTGGGCCTTTCAAAACAGTTTTCCCTCATCCTATGAGATGGCATCACCCCACTGAGAGTGCATGCATTAGCTGCAGATGTTATATGCAGTGCCTGGTGTTGGTCACCAAAAGAATCTACTCACACTGAGGGAGGTTGCAACCTCACATCACTGGCACTGAAATGACCAGGTGCTCCATGCCATAGACAGGCACCCAGTTTTGGCAGTACACAATACCCTCACAAGGAACACTGGACAGTCGGGCACTCTCTACCTCTCTGCCCACTTCCTTGGCTCCCTTGACTCTTGATAACTTCCACTCTCACCTCTCACCTGGCTTCCCATATTGCAGGAGAGATTTGCTCACAGGGAATCTCATCATCATTACACACTGGGTCACTAAACCACATAAGTCTCTAAGTTGGTCAATGGATAAAGCAGTAAATTCATTTGTTTACTTACTGCCTTATTTAGTCAGTCAACAACAGAAGAATAGAGTTGGGTCCCTAGCACCAGCTTCAGTCCTGTCTGCAGTTCTAGTTTCCTTTGGAGGATTATGACCTCTCGGAGTCATGTTGAGCCTCTAAACATCACCTTGTGAAGGATACCCTTTGAGAAGACTCTAGCATAACTTCTTTGGAAGGTTCCAAATCTGGTTTCTGAGAACACATACCTTTCTGCTCCTTTTGGTGGTAGAGGAATGGCACTTACCTCAGTCTTGTTAATTTGTGTGAGCAAATGCCACATTCTCTTACCTTTAGACTTCTCTCATAAAAAATTGGTCACTGTATCAAATGCTCTATGCTCAGGGGATATATATATATATATATATATATATATATATATATATATATATATAATTTATTATATATAATATATAATATACAATAATATATATTATAATATATAATAATATATATATTTTATATATATATATATAATTTCCCAACAGATACTCTCAAAACCACTAGTGGATTGTATTCTTTAAAAAGACATGTGTAAGTCCTAATCATCAATAGTTATGAATGTGACCTCAGTTGGAAATAGGCTCTTCGGGAACATAATCAAGTTAAGTTGAAGTCATATGGGAGTAGGATAAGACCCCAATTCAATCTAACTTATAGATGTCCTTACAAAAAGAAGAGAAGGAACAATACAGACATTTGGAGGATGGACCATGTAAAACAGAGGCAGAATCAGGAGCAATACACCTATTATGCTCTTATGGTTTAGATATAGAATGTCTCTCACCAAGCCTTGTGTATCCATAGATGGGGGTTTGAAGGGATGAAATCATAGAGAGGAATCCACAGTCAGTGGATTAATCATGATGGGTTTATAGCTAAATATGCTTTCTGATGGTGAAGCCTGGTTGAGGAGGTAGGGTGCTGACATCGTGACTTTGCAGGGCATCTTCCCCTCCCCCGGTCACTTGCTTCCTGGCTGCATTTTGATGAAGAGCTATCCTCCACTCAGCCCTTCCACCATGCCATTTTTGATTTGGCAACCACCCATGGACTAAACCCGTGAGGCAAAATAAACCCAACCTATTTTAAGTTATTAGTGTCATGTATTTTCGTCCTAGCAATGAGAAGGTGGCTAAGACAGATTGTGGTACCAGAGAAAGGGGGCTAATGCTGTCACTCTACCTTCTTATGTGGCTTAGAAACCTTTGACTCTGACATGTGGGAGAAGTTTGTAAAGCTTTGGAGATGCTGGTTAGAGTAGCCTGAGGCTGTTCATAGCTGAGCCTAATGGGATACTCTAGTTATAGTTCAAAAGATCAAAATGCTGATAGAAACCCAAACAGTGAAAGCCACATAGGAACAAGGACTCCATCAGCAGTTGGAGTAGAGGTCATGTGTATTGTACTCTGGCAGAAATATATATATATATATATATATATATATATATATATATATATATATATATTGTTGTTGTTGTTGTTGTTCATGTCTTCACACTTTGTAGGACACCGAGATTAAGGGTAGTAAGCTAATTAATCAAGTAGAGGAAGTTTCAAAGTGGCCCACTTCAGTTTGTGGCATAGGTACTTGTCTTAGTTACTCTTCTCTCATTGCTGGGACAAATACTTGATGCTTAAAATGAAAGAAGGAGAGATTTATTTAGCTCACAGTTACTGGAGGTTTCAGTCCATACTCAGGTGGCTCCAAGGCAGAGCAGCTCATGGCAGAGAGCAACCTTTCATGGTTTGGCAAAGAGCAAGAGCAAGGGTGGAGTAGCAGCAGCTCAGGTGGCTAGCTTCTCTTTCTACTACTTACATTGTAGTATAAATACCTGCCCCAGGGCAGGTGTAGCATGCATACCCACAATAATCAATCACAAACTCCAGGAGCTGCCCCCCATAACTGGATGAGGTTTTGGGGGACACCTATATACAAAACCATAACAGTACTGCTAGCTGCTTTTAGCCACATCTACAATAAGGATCTGTGGGGAGCAGCTGAGCCAGAGGTCAGGGAACTCCTTGGGATTAGAGCAAGTCCAGCCCCACAGACATGAAATGCTGGGGGAGACCATGCAAATAAATTGACTCTAGTTCAGTTGCCTATCAGCAAGTTCCAGCTTCTCAGGATTCCTCCCTGTTAACCACAGCACAGAGAGCTCTGAGAATGCTGTCTTCCATGTTCTCAGCAAAACACAGGGGCCTTGCACTTTCAACCCTATCACATGCTTTCACCTTTTCATGGTGTATAAATAAAGCCATTGCTGCTCTCCATCAGAGGGCTGCATTCCACCCAGACCAGCTTTCCTTTTCCTGTGTGTCTTGTCTTTTCTTAATCTCCCATCACCCCCTCACAGATTATGGTGAGAATAAAGAGCAAATACCAGAGCTAAAAGATGTGAAAACACTGCAGCTTCAACCAAGAGGAAATGCTTGTAAACTGGGGCCTTGGAGAGCAGGATTGCTGAGAAGATTAGTACTGAACAGGAAGAAAGCACTTTAAAAGGAAAGATAACTTAAGGATATCTCAGAAATCAATCAGCTTCAACATTTCACAGGCTGAAGGTTTTATAGGCTTTCAGAAAGTAAGAGTTATCTGGGGTCACAGAGACTGCCATTAAAATTTCGAAGCAAGGCCTGGGAAGCTAAGTAATGTGCCTTTGGAAAGTCAGTGTGTGAAGTTATGAAAGTGAGGCTGACAATTCAGTGGAAACTCGGAAGTCAGAAATTTCTAGAATGTGAAACATGTACTAAGTGAGTCACTGCAACTTTCTCTGGATGCTGGACACAGAGCTGCAGAATTTAATGTTCGCTTTGCTGATTTTCAGTCTTATTTAACCCCAATTCCTTGCTATCCTCCTTTTTTCTCCCAGTTGGAATGGCCACATTTGCCCTGGGTCATTGTGCATTGGAAGCATTTATCTTTCTTTCTGGCATTTATGTGGCTTCACAGCTAACAGCTTGCCTTGTGTCACAGGGGAGACTTCTGCTGGGACTGTCAAAGTTTTTCTGACTCTTAAAGTTGGACAAGATGCGTTTTGCATAATGAGATTGACATGAGCCTTTTGGGAAGAAGGGTTGGGGATTCTGGTTTAGATATAGAATGTCCCCCCAAAGTCTTGTGTATTTGGAGGGGTGTATATGTATGAAAGGAGATTAGATCAAGAAGGGAATACATTTATCATGGTTTAATTGATTGATGACTTGATAATTTACTTTACTTTGGGGAAGTAGGGCCTTGTTGACAGAGGTGGAGCATTAGGGACATGACTTTGGAGGCTCCATCTCCTTTCCCAGATCCCCTCTTTTCTCTGCTTCCTGGCTGTTGTGGGTGATCAGTTGTCCTCTGCCTAGGCTCTTCTTTCTGTCGTAGATTCAATCATCCATGCATTAAGCCATGATTCAAGATAAATTTCTTTTAAATTGTATTTTTTTAGGCCAGGCCTCGTGGTGCAAACCTGTAATTCCAACACGTGGAAGGCTGAGGTTGGAGGCTTGTTGTAAGTTTGACACCAGCATGGGTTACAAAGTGAGCTCAAGGACAGCCTGAACTGCGTAGTGAGACCCTGTCTCAAAAAGACAAAAATTAATCAATCTCTTCTAAATTGTATGATTAGGTATTTTGTTACAATGATGAGAAAGTGACCAATGCAAACAGCAAACATTCCCACCAATGAGAAGCTAGAAAGGGTCTAGAAAGAATGCTCCTCTGAGACAGTTAGAAAGAACTTGGCTCAGCTGATGTTATTGGTAGCTAAGTTATTTAGAAATAGTGTAGGTAGTTGGACGAGGCTGAGCTTTCAAAAGGCCAGTGCAGAAGACAAGGTGCATTTCCCAAAGGCCATATCATGCTTTTATCGTCTACTTTAAGTAACTACTACAAAGACAATGCATGATGTATCTACTCTTTTAGCGATCCTACTAACCTGTTTCAAAACTCAATTTAATGCTGGGGATATAAATCTGAAGTCTATGTGGCTGTCTGGAAAGCATAAGGGCCCTGGTTCAATCCCTGGTATCACATGCTGTGCCAGCCCTGGAACCCCAGGCACACTATGCCAGCCACTGAAACCAAGCATGGTGGCATATACCAGCAATCCAAGAGCTGAGAGGAGGGGGGCTGAGAGAGGAGGATCACCATGAGTCCAAGCTGCGTAGAAAGATCCTACTCCAAATAAAAGTTAAAAAAAAACAAACTTGGTTTCATTGTTCTGTTTATCTTTTTTACTCTCTAAATTAAAAAAAAGGAAAGAAAGAAAAAGGGGAATTACTCACCCATTTATGCACTTCCCCTAGGGATGAACAGTAGTGGTTGATGTTCTAAACAGGCATAAGTTACCTTGAAACAGAGGACCAAACCTGCTTAACCCACCCCTTCCAGGATAGTCCTTATTTGCCCCACGTATGCCTACTACTTAATGTGAATGGGTATAGAGTTCATTGCTGGAGATGACATCCTTGTCAAAATGCATGTTAAGTCTCGGTCCCTAATGCAGTAGTGTTAAGAGAAAGGGTGGGTCTTCTGCATTTGATCCCCATTTAATTGATATTACCCAAGCAGTTACACTTGTTGTATCCTTATTACCTCACCATAGTCTTGTCCCACCACACACTGTTCTGTGATTTTGCAATTGGATCAATATTACCTTAGCAACTATACTTAGAATCTTATTGATGGATTAAGTTCTCTCCCACGTTGGCTTTGTCCCACCTCATGGTTTTGCTCTATAAAATTCCCTTGGTAAGTGAGGTCCTTGGCAATCCACTTTTTCCTTCTGTCCTTCTTACACAGAGGCTTTTTTTTAAATCCCAATAAATTCTTCCTACTCTTAACTTTCACTGTTCCTAAAATTCATTCCTCTATTTTAAGGGTCATGAACTCAGTTTGTCAGACATCTAGCAGGTTGAGAGTTCCCCTTACATTAATTACTTGGAGGTCCTAAATCCTACCCTCTATATCACTGATAACCTTGATTCCTGATTTGTATTCTGTATCATGGTGCAGCAATGAGTTTGTTGTCCTCAGTTCGTGGCATATTGCTATGGCTGCCCTAGGAAAATCCTATGCCCTTCTATCACCCAGTTCGAGATGAGGGGACATTATCTGTATGTCTTCACAAAAGAAGAAAAATGTCCCAGTATGCCAACTACTGTCTGCAGAAACACTGTCATCTTCATGTGCACCTCCATGATGATGAAGCTATGTGATGGGCCAGACCTGATTTAGGGCTAAGTTCTCTGCGAGCTTCCCACGTGCAGCCTGTACCTCAGTCAAGATGCAGGTACAGAGTGCGCTAAGGGAAACTCAGTGGGTAAAGCTAAAGGTTTAGTGGAGACTCTAGGAAGTCAGAGATTTATATAGAAGCTGTATTTTGGTTCTGGCTTTTGGAAGTTCTGCTGAAGTGAGACTAAGAATTTTTCTTTTACATGCTTCTACATGTATTCATTTCAGTCTGGTGGATATATTATATTCAATTCAACATATCCTACTGATTTTCATCATTACTTTTTCCTTCACTGGCATATTCAAGTCAGAATAATCCCCTATTATGCCACATATTTCTTACACTGTCATGCTTCTTTTTTTTGCTTTTATATTGACATCCTTCAATGCCATCATAATCTTCAGCTCCTCTGTGAAACCCATTTTAGAACTCAGCAGGAAGCTAGGAAGGAACAATTCCACCCACTCCACCTTAGGCCATTTTCCTTGCTGACCTTTACCATTCTTGCTTTTCTGCAATTGACACCAACTCTTTTGATCTTCCTACCTTAGACATCCTACACTTACCAACTTTTGCCCAGATTACTTTCTGGAATAAAGTTTTCCACTCCATATTGTGGCTCTTGCACCTGCAGTGATTAGACTGTTGCCTCAAAAACTCAGCTCATGTTCAGGTTTTCACGTATCTTCCCAAATCTTGTCTCACCTTCAGAAAAGAAAGAATGAGTCTTCGATTTGGTCTGTATCTTTTGGTAAAGAGTAGATTTCTCACTTTCTTCTATCACATCTCATGAAGACATTCATTCTGTAGCAAACACTAACAGTTGACACTTTCACTGTGTATCAAAGGCATAGTTTCTTGACTTTGATGACTTAACTTGATAGCTAAGTTATTTAGAAATAGTGTAGGCAGTCAGACAAGGCTGAGTCCTCAAAAGGCCAGTGCCAAAGACAAAAGGCGCATTCACCAAAGGCCATGTCATGCCTTTTTCTACTTTAAGTAACTACTACAAAGACAATGCACAATGTATCAACTCATGTAGCTATCCTACTAATCTGTTTCAAAACTCAGTTTCTGGCTGGGAGATAGACAGGTTGGCAGTCTATGTGGCTACCTGGAGAGCACAAGGACCCTAGTTCAATCCCCAGTGCCACATGCTATGCCAGCCCTGAAACCCCAGGCACAGTATTCTAGCCACTGAAATCATTGCTTCTTTCTGTGGGAAACACTAATGGTTGATACCTTCACTATGTTTCAAAGGCATAGTTTCATCAGAAACTAAGAAGTTGCTGGCATCATGTTATTTGACTTCAATGTCTCTAGAATAGTAAGTCAAAATACACCTTTTTTAAAAAAATTGCATTTAATAACAATGACAATGTGACAGTTTCAAAACACCTTAGTACTACATTTCCAGTATTTGATAGAATGCATATTGTTTTCTTTCTAGTAGTTTTACAGAGCACAGAGTATAGACATGATAATTTTTCTAATCATTACTGGTACAAAAAATTTCTTCTCACTGAACTAAGAGAAAGTAGTTGTATACACAATCCAATTTTCCATAGTCGCAGTGGGTTACAGGTAAAACTGCAATGATGGAAGCTGTTGATTTAAGCATTTTACATCTCCGCATACTAATCTAGATTTATGTGTAATGCCTTGTGGTTAAAATTTTCTGCTGGGCGGTTAAGGGCAAGTTAAAGCAAGACCTGTATACAAAACATGCAACTTTTGTATCTCCCAAGGAAAGTCAAATTCCCTCAGGGTTTACCGTGAAACCATGTACAGTGCTTTGTAGAACTGTTGTCAGTGTCAGCCATCTGAATGAGTCACAGACACTGCTTGGCCAAATTGCTCTCTATGAAATCCTGGGAGAAAGTTTTCTTTCTAGGGGATTCTCCTTAGGTACACTATATATCGTCAATGCTTTTCCTCTGTAGCCCCATAATCTCCTTGAACAGAAAACTTGGGAAACCACTGAGTTATAGAATGTTATAGCATAGGTTCTCTTATGTCCTGACCTTGAAGGGCCAGGGCCAAAATATTGGCTATCCTTGTAGACCTTCTTTTTCTCCAATTTTTGGTTTATAAACTTATGTTCTTAACACTCCAGAAGAAAAGCTTAGTGATATTGTTACTCTATAACATTAGTACTTGAACTTAACATCACTGTCTTTCTGAATATCAAACATCATAGACTTAACTTGAAATTGGTATTTTCCATCAATCATTGATATTGTAATAAATCTCTATAGAATGTGATAAAAGCAGATACACATTTTTACACAGGAATTTAAAAATCTAAGTATATACAAAATTGTAGTCTGTCAATCCTTCGGTATTTTTCCTAGTCTTTTACTCTCATTTAATACCATTTCTGTTTTCTTGTAAACCAACCATTTACTTGAGAGAGCATAGCAGTAACTGAAATTACATTAGAAGCAGCACACATCTAAAAGACCAGAATGACAGGCATTCCAAGCATAGTTTTAGTGTTACACATTGCTATCCTCAGTGCGATGAATCTTTTGGAGGTTCTTAGGTCCGTTATCTAATTTATCCTGTGCATGGTTTTGCTCCTGCCTTGTTTCCTATGTTTTCTGCTTGCAGGTACTACATTGTTTAACCTTTAAGTCCTGATTTCCATTCAGCTGTGTTATGCCTTTCCATTTTTATTTCTTCTTTTAGGTTCTTATACTAGGGAGACTATACTATATTTACACATGTAGGTCTGGTTTATTTCACTTATGAGTATATGTTCAATATATATCCACTTATATATGAAGTATTCTAGTTTATAATCTCTATAGCTGAGTAATATTCCATTGTATAAAAATACCACATCTTTTTCAATCATTCTTCAGACGATGGGCATTTTGGTTGTTTCCAAGATCTGGCTTTTACAAATTGGGCTGCTATAAACATAGGTGCACAGATATCACTATGATATGATGTTTTCAGTACTTCTGGGAAAATTCCCAATAGGGGAATAGCTGGATTCAATGGGATTTCTAGTTCTAGTTTTCTTAGGAGTCTCCATACTGATTTCCACAGATTTTTGACACTGAGGATAGTAATTTGTAACATTAAAACTATGCTTGGAATGCCTGTGATTCTGGTCTTTTAG
>PVKN010027876.1:0-13400 GCA_004027915.1 Capromys pilorides
GTGGAGGAACAAAAACCTGGGTCCTGATGGGGAGGGCACAGGTAACCTGAGGTCCAGGTTTCTGCCTCCTTCCACTCAGGCAGACACATAGCCCCATTTGTTGTGAGCCCAACTCCTCGGACCTCCCCCAGTGTGGGAGGCTGAGCTTGCTTCCAGAGATGGCGGAGGACTGGGGGAGGGGAGTCTGCAGCCATTGAGGGGTTTGATGAATCCCTTAACTTATTCAAAACTGGGCTCCAAAACAGTTTCACAAGTGGAAAAATGCATGTAATTTGTATAATTGAAAAGGAGCTCTGGCTGCCCTTTGGGGGAGCAGCGCTTGCTGGACAGAAACAGGCTGGAATGCATAATCAGTTGTTTCTGTTTCCCCTGCCACAAACATTGGGAGGGGTGCACAGGCAGCAGGGTGAAAATTCATCCTGGTGGTGAAACCAGTTAAATATAACTTCTGCTTTGTGCTGGGCTCCTTAATTCATGGTTGCTATGTAGGGAGGCTAATATTGTTTTCACTGTGATGTGAGGCACTTAGCCACCAGGAGCCCCAGTTTCTGCATCCAGAGTCAAGGAATTTCCCACAGTCCAGGGTTTGATGTGCAGGTCAGGGAGGCTGTGTCCTTCTTTGGCCTAGGCAAACCTTGCCCAGGTGTAGGCACAGAGAGGGAGCCACCTGGGCATTATCAGGAAGGGTCAGCATCTGGACAGTTAGGACAGAACATGTTCAGACCAGCGAGGAGGGCCAAGACGTAGCCTCTGGGCCAGCACATCTGTGCTCTGAAGATTTCGCTGTAGGTGCAGAGACAGAAGTCATGGAAGAAACTAGAGGAGAGCATGGTTTTCACCCTCTGCAATTGAACCCTGCTGCTGCAGGCTCCCAGCATAGAGCAGGCCACCTGGCTGGGAGGCTGTGAGCTCCCTGACGCTCAAGGTTCCACAAGTGTTCTAATTGCAGTCAAGACTACCAGCAGGAAGTTCTTCTGGATTTTTTTGTCTGTTAGTGCTGGAGTTTGAGCCTCCTGCATAATAGCTAGTGCTGGCTAGCTGCACCCCCAGACTGTTGGGGAGATTTAATGCATACAGGTGAAGAGCCCAGGTTGGCAGCCGGCAAATTGCACAGAAAGATTGGCTCATGGGAGAGACTACTAAGCTTATGTCAGCAGCCTAAATTCTGGGGCTCCACTCTGTGCAGATCCAAGTTCAGGACTCATCAGGTCCCTCAAGGGCTGTAGACCATCAAGCATGCTGGTGCCAGTCAATGCCAGCAGCCAAGGTGACGGCAGTGTGCCTGGCTCCTGAAGACTTGCCAGGCCCACAGCTCTCTAAGGCCCATTCATGTCTCCTGGGGACCTGGGCTCTTTAACAAATGCCACCTGTGCACAGAACTTATGGGGAAGAGGACATGGAGGAGAGCACAGGGGCTGCCGCTGGGATGCATGCCGCCAGGGCAGAGCCTGCGTCTGTGGTGTGGCATGGGGCTGCTCTGTCTCCTGACCACTTCCTTAGCCAGCCTCTAGCTCATGCAGGCAGCCGTTCCCTCAGCGCAGATGTTCCTCATGCCAGTACTGGGCTCATCCCTTACAGCACAGCATGGATGCCCCTGCTCTGGCAAGCGCCCTGTCCCTTTCTCTGTCTTCACTTCCCTGATGCCTCTCCCCAGGCACCGGCTACCCTGCCTGGAGCTGCCCGAGGGAGTGCCTGGTTTCATCACCCTTGCATCCTGGGCCTACCTTTAGGCTTCTGGCATGGCCCTTGTGTTAGAAATCAGGTCATCAGAGCCTGCCATATCTGAAACACCCAAGAGTTCTCCAAGCCCAGCGCCTAGTTAAAGAGACTCAAGGGGAGACCCAAAGTGGCCGTTGACTCAGCCTCTACCCCATCTCTCCCTCTTGACCCACTGTATTTTGTAATCTGCTTCCTGTGAGGCGATTTGCAGACTCCCAGAGATCTGAAGGTGGCTCTCATGCCACTCCACTGCACACCCTCTGGGGGCTGTCTGCAGACCTCTCCAACCTTGTCTGTCCTTCTGAAGCCCCATGTGGGGAAAGGCGGGAGAATTTGGGACAGGGAAGGGAAAAAGGAAATGGCTTGAGAAGAAGAGCTGGAGGCAGCATCCAGCAAAGGCACCAGACATGCTGGAAAGGGGGCTTGGTGCCCTCGAAGACCAGGCTTCTCAGGAGGAAGCTGGCCCTCGCCTCAGCTTGCAGACAGAAATAGTCCAGCAGATGAAAATGAAGTCAGACTCCTGATGGGATCAAGGGCTGCTCAGAGGGAAAGGCAAACACTAGTTCCTCAAGATCCGTGTCCCACAGAGCCTGTCCTTTAAAAGGCAGATGCAGCAGATTATTAAATTGGAGGTGCATTTTTCCTGATACCTCCCTGCCTATTCTGACAGCCCACCCTGCCTCTGTCCTGGCCCTCAGTGTCTTTCTAGGAAGGCACTTCCTGGTTGGCAGAATGGTGCTGTCTCCTTGGGGACATTCTGTGAATGAGGGAGGCACGGGCTGCTCCAAAAGGAAAAGGGTTTATAGATGTGCAGGTAATGCTGTCCAAGTACCGTTAGGAACTTGATTTCGTGAAATCCTAAGTCACGGTTAGTTTTGACATTTAATAAAATCAGTGAAAACCTCTCAGTGAAGCTTGTTGCTATTTGCCAAATCCAGTGTCTCTGTGAACTCCTGGTCGATGCCATTTTGCTTCGGCAAGAAGAGAGAAGCAAGAATTGTGTGATCTGACTTGATTTTCTCATGTCATTATTCCATTAAACCGTAGGTCGCCTGAGAAATCAGATACTGCCTCTTACTTAGCTGTGGGTTGTGGATGCGCAGGGTGTCAGGACTAGGAGACTTAGCAGTCCCGGGTTTCGTGTCCCCATGGTACTGACTGGGAAACAGGCACAGAGGCAGGTAGGACTGCACCCGAGTTCTCGCTCTCAGAGCAACCCTGGTCCCTCAGTTTTGTAAGATACCAAAATCTGGCTTTTTCTCTTGGTTTTTTGAAAAATAGAAATCACAAACCCACCTTCTGTGTCTCATGCAGATGATAGAATCAGTGAAGGTTTTGCTCTTTTTGGCAAAAGGAAAGCACTTGTGTCAACTATGAAGCAGTAGCTGTTGTTTCAGTGGCCAGGATTTCTCAGCTAGGAGCAGAACTCTGATGATAGCGGTTGGAGTTGAACACATCCACACACACACACACACACACACATGCATACACCTTTGTGTGGACAAGGACAAGGCCTACTTACCTGGTACTGCAGATGCTGAAGCTAAGAGATCAGGGATGGACGAGGCACTACAGCAAGATGCTCAGAGTGCACACAACCGCTGCCTCTCTACCCCATGAGCCAGCGCCTAGCAGACAGGAATCCTGCCAGGGCCTACACCATGTGGCTGCCACACCCTGGCCATGCAGTGTGCATTGGAGTGAGTTTTCAGACCTGACTAAAACCTTTTAGGAGCATCAGTGTAAATAGGCACAGTTGGAAACTTTGCTGCTGCCGCCACCGCCCTTGCTGCTGCTGTCTAAGAAAGAAAGCAGAGGCCAACAATCCAGGGCTGGTTGAAACCATTTCTTGGCACTGGTCTCTTGAGGTGCCATTTAGCACATTAATAATCTATGAGATGCTTCCACCTTCTGAATTCATTAAAAACAGAGAAAAGGAGGAGAAGAAATATTAAGGGCATGCTCTCTATGGGCCAAGCAGAGGGCATGGATGAGCAAGCCCCACACCCCTGGGATCCAGAGACTGTGGTCTGTCTTTCCTGGCCATGTCAATGGATTCGGGTATAGCAATACCTGCTTTCAGAGTGGGAAACATGGCCAGCATGAAGTGAGGAGAGCCTGGCACCTTCTGGCTTGGATACAATAAATGAGAAGAAAGAGGCTTCGTGTGACAAAGGAGCCTGAGAGCTGGCTCTAGGCAGGACCAGGGTTACTGTGGCAACAGAGACAGGTGCTATGGGACATCTCTACCTACAGCTGGATGAAGAGGGAGCCATGTGGAAGGCTCCATGATGACAGGAGGGAGCACTGGCTAGCACCTGCCCCTCCCACACAGTTGCCCCAGATCCTCAGCCCCAGCACCTACAATCCCTTGTGCTGCCCATGCTCTTCCACAACTCAGTCTTTACCCAAGAACTTCCCCACGCCAGGCAGACCTTTGCTCTGCTTTCACCTTGAAAACCGAGACCAGCCTATGGGCACCACTCTCACACTTGCTTTCTAAAGCAGAAACTTCTAATGTTTCTCCAGAGTTCCTTGGTGAGTTAGTGACTCTTTCCATCTCCTGGGCTTAAAAGTACTTACTGCATCCTCCCTTCCATCCCTAACTCTATTTCACAGTGTCATCTTTGTCCTCAATTCTGCCTCTCCCATTGGACTGTGGCACCCTGGGACAGTGGTCATGTCTGATCAGGTTTTTCTGTCTGATCTTGCCTAGGGCTTGGTGCAGGACAGGAACCTAATAAGGTGTGTGAAGGAAGGAGGAGGAAATTCACTCCCTAGCCTGGCAGTGATCTAGGAAATTTGCCTCATAGTGCAAACCTCTGTCCTTTAGTGGAAGGGATGGAGACCTGTGGTCCCCCACATCCAACTTGACAGTACCCACTGAGTTTGGAATAGGAAGGTTCTCTTTTCATTCATTCATCCATTCACTGAGTCACATTCATATTTATTTATTCATTCTTGTACTCAACAAACACAGCTTTATACTCTCCTGTGCTCTTCCAAACCACTACAATCAATGCCCAAAACATTAACCCCAAGAAAGAGAATCATGGAAGTTTGGTGTAGTAGCCAGAGTAGGACACTGGAATGAAGAGCTCTGGGTCAGTGTCCCTCATTGGCATTGTGAACAGGTATTTCAGAGTCTCACTGCACTGATCTGAGTGGGCCTAATCATATCTGGCCTTCTGGGGCTATTAAGAGCATCCACAGGCTTAGTGGACTAAGCGCCTGCTTTGGCAAGCACAGGGACAAGGGCTCAATCCCTGGTCCTGCATGCTGTGCTGGCCCCAGCCCTGGGTCATGCTGAGCTGTCAACTGAGTCCAGGTGTAGTGGTGCACATCTGTAATCCCAGCTCAGGGGAAGCTGAAGACAGGAGGATCACTATGAGTCTGAGCTGTGAGAGAGATCCTATACCAAATACATAAATGAGAAAAAAAAAAAAAAAAGAGCATCCACAAAGACATGGAAGGTAGAACATGCAGATCCCCATTTCCACTGAAAGCCCTGCAGGTATAATATTAACAGATTTGCAGGTGGAGATGCCAGCCCAGCCCTGGATAGGGAACTCCTGAAAAGTTGATAAGTCTCTACTCTTTAGATTCAAAGTTGTATAGGTAAAATTAAGTATCTAAAACTGTGAAGGTGATTCAGAACAAGACAATTAAAACAGAGACCTTTCAGGACAGGGAAGGAAGCTGAAGGCTTTTGAGGCTGTTAGGGGCACACACACTTTCTGGCTGAGTTTCACAGAAGCAGACAGAGGCAGATAAAAGAAGAGTGCGAGGCTATCGAGTGCATAGCCGTTCCCAATCTATTCCTGCCACTGACCTAACAACCCCTATCTTTCCTGTCGATCTGGTAAAAGATTCAATTCAAGGTTCTGACCCCCATTTTTAATTCAAGACCATGGTATCTAAAATAATATCAGTTCCCAGAGTGAAACTCCAGCAGAACTCATTGTTTATGCATCTTTCGCCACTAGCCACCTCAGCCCCTTTCTGGAAGCATACAGGGTGTAAATAATTCATTCTAAATAAATAAATCACATGCACTACTTGCAGTACAGTGGAGGCTGCTGGTCAGTGGCACAAATGCAGCACACAGTGAGTGGCATCTGGAGTTTCAGGTTGAGTCTGGAGGAGATGGGAGTGGGAATGAAAATCTAACCCCCTCCACTGTCACAGACATGAAATGGGGCAATGCCAACCTACGAGACCTGTTGTGAGGAGCAGAAACAATACATTAGGAACATGATGCCAGGAGCCTAGCACACCCTAGTATTATTCTAGAAACCTTAGCTCTCTCATTTGGGGAAGTTTACCAGTGATGCTTTCCCTTGTGGGGGTGGTTCCCATGCTTTGGTGGGTATCAGAGTTACCAAAGTCTACTAGGCATAGGGGGCCATCCATCCTTGTTTGCCTAGGACTAAAAGTTTCCAATGGGTTAGGACTTTGGATTTTCAGTTAGTGCCAGGAAAATTCCAGATAAGTTTGTCACTCTCTCAGGGTTTTTGTGCTATGTCTGAACACCCAGGAGGTTCTAACGCAAGGTAGGGTTTCCCTAGAGGGATGAGCCATCCTCAGGGGAGGCTGGGGGTGGGGCTCATCATGGGCAGGCACCAGCTAGAGAGGAGTTACACTATCCAAATATGTGGGATGATAAGAGTCACCAGGTGAGTTGGGGAGGGAGCCTCCTTTACTAGCTACAATTCAGATTCCCAGAATCAAGGCTAGCATCTCTCAGGAAGGAGCCTATTGACTGTTAATGAGTTCTGTGAAAGTTCTTGTCATCACACAAGTTTTGGAAATACTGGTCTTGAGAGCCTATAAGAGTGCATGGATCAAGACCCAGCTATAGCAGCAGCAGCTCCTGGGAGGAGTGGAGAAATGGAGACTCCTGGGCCCCACTCATGCTTTTGGCCCCGAAGCTGCATTTTAGCAAGATCCTGGCTGTTTCTTACTGCTATAAGGTTCCTCTCTCGCTCAGGCTCATCCCTGGGGCCTCTGAAGGAGGAGTAGGGCTCTGAGAGCCTCCAGTTGGCCTCAGGGAACACATGCTGATTCTGCCTGAGGATCCACTTCCTGAATATCAGAATAAAGGCACATGAGTAGCCAGTGCTCCTACTGACTCTGGGCTTCCCTGTGGCCTGCATGATGGCCTGCAAGGACCCTTACCAGACACCAGTGCGCAGCCAGGAGTCAACACCCGTGACTCTCCAGGTGCATGCACAGATGCTGACAGTTCCAAATAAGGAACAGGAAAGGAAGGACGCTGGGTTCAGCAGGAAGACGTCCGAGTTCTAATCGATCCTGGCTTGCAGCTGGGTAGCTCTATACCAGCCACTCACCTGCCTCACCACAGCCTGAGCATCTGCACTCCTAACTGCACTGCTCTCCAAGAAAGTACACAGTGAGCTGCAGGGGAGGTCGCCGGGAACCAAGCATTGACCTCCCTGTCCTGCATTCTGTGTGACCAGGTGGTAGGGGCCTCTTTTGTGCAGGTAAGGACACAGCAGCCCTGGAGGCCGATGTACCTGTAATGACAGGTGCGCCTCTTGCCTTGAGTCAGGCTAGGGCTTCTTAACTGGTGACCCCAGGCATTTTACTAGCCTTTCCCAGACTTGGACACGGTGGTGGCACCCTAACTAGCCCAGGTGGTTGTGAGCATGGGTGGAGAGGAAGGCAGTAGCTGGCACTGTGCATTGTACTCTGCTGTCATGGAAGATTCCATACAAGGACAAAGGTACCCAGGTGTCCTCCTGGTCTGCCTTCCCAGGGCAGGGGTCAGCTGTGTGGGCTTGTGTGGCATCCTTGTCCCCTCTGGAGGAAGGTTAAGACAGCTGATGGGCCTTCATAATCAGTGTGATGTCATGTCATTATCTCCTACACCTCAGAGTATCTGTGCTGCCTCAGAGCTGTCATCTTCCCTCTTGGGCCCCTGAGCATCCTGGATCACAGATGTTTCTTGATCTCTGTCCATGCTCTCCAAGCAGAGCACCCTCACTCTACAGGAAATGAGGTCCAGAAGATTAGCAAGACCACACAAAGTGATTCTGTAGTCATGCCTGAGCCATGATGTGAAACACTTTTGTTGGGCTCTCCCTCTAGTCCTCTCTCCTCATACTGGGGCCAGAGCATGTTTGCTGCACACTTGGAGCCCATGCCTAGGCTGTTCCATGCTAGATGCCCTCTCTACCCCCACCTACTTGTGACAAGGTCATTGGAATATGGGCCAGTAGTGTTACAAACTGGCTTTGTGATAGCCGGTCCTGATTTCTGAACAAGGCCTTCAGTGGACAGCGGGGCTCAGATAGGCAGGACTGCCCAACCCCGATGGTGTTAACAATGTGGTGGTGACTCTGAGACTTCATCAGATGTAGAAAGTTCTAAAGAAAGGACAAGACAAGGAGATGAGGCCAATACAAAGGAAGAATGGGCATCCCTTCCAGCTGGGAGCAGGGAGGAAAAGAGGAAGGCTTCCTGGAGGAGGAGGTGACACATGAACTCAGTATCAGGGACTATATAGGAGTGGGCCAGGGCAAAGAGGGCCCGACACTGTATGGAGTAACTCAGTTCCTGGATGGGTCAGTCCCATAAGAGACATGATGCTTGTATTCATTTCAGAGAGCAAAAGGAACACAGAGAGGCTATGCACCCTCCCCAAGGTGGAGCAGTCCTCTTTGACTCTGCAGTCCTTGCTCACAATTACTGGATTGCAATGCCTAATGTGCAAACTTATTGAACACTCCTGGAAGGGGTGGGGACATGGTGCTAGTTAGGGCTATCTCCAGAAAAAGCCATTCTTCTTCCGAGAGAACAGACTGGCCCTACCTCTTGCTGCAACAGGCCACAGGGCAAGACTTTCCAGAAGCCTTTCTTCTCCAGACCCTGCATCCCTGGGGCCTTTCTGCAGCCTGCGTGGACAACGAGCTTCCAGACTGTCAGCAGAAGACCCAGGCCAGGATGGGCCTCTTCAAGAGGGCAGTCAGAAGTGCCCCCTTCATATCACACACACATGCATGCATGCATGCATGCATGCGTGCACACACACACACACACATGTAGGTGCACACTCACATTAAACTTATTACTCATCTAGTAGCTTGTTGCATATAAAAAAATAAGTGGTTTCTTTGAACTCAGAATATAGATGGACTGGTTGTTGTGAAAATCAATAACTATGCTAAGTATTTCAAGCCTACAGTAGAGTTCTACTCTGAGTGGTTTCCTAATGAATGGCTTGATTTTTTTTAATAGAACCTAGTCTACATTCATTTTGAATTATACAGAAAGCTTTTTGTTTGAATCTGTTTGCAAGGAATATTAAATTATTTATTATTTCCATGATGCATAGATTGAACCTTACACAGTGCAAGGGGACTGACTTGAGAAAAACAATCCAGGGTGAGGTATATTTAGACATGGTGGCCGAATGCAGATGGAAGGGTTGTGTCCTTGTCTTCAACTCCCACGCAGGCTGTTCCACACCGCTGTTTGGGCTATCCCTACGGTGGCCTTGGTTCTCTTGAGGGTCTTCTGCGAGCCCTGGAGAAATGGGTATGTGGACTTGGGCACAACAAAGTGGTTCTGGCTCAGTACTTCATACATTAAGAAGAAAAGGATCTCCCCTCCAAATTCTCAGCCTCGGCATTACTCTCAGGGAGACTTTTCAAGGCATGTTTCTAGTAGAAACACCCATAACTCTTCCCCATCCTGTGGTATCATGGAGTTAATTCTACATTCAGTGTCTACCTTGCTGGAAGGTTGGGTGAGTGTCTGCCTTTGCTGCTAGCTGGAACCCTTGAGCTCAGCCACACCCGAGAATCCAGGAGAACGTCTAAGGACTTTCATTTTTGGATACTGACTCTCTGACCTCTCTCTTCTGTTTCAGTGGCATCATGAACTCATGGATTTTTTTTCTTTTCTTTTTTATTTTTGTTATAGGGATCAAACCACCTTGCACTTGCACCTGCCAGGCAAGTGCATATGCCACTGAGCTATATCCCTGGCCCTACAGATTTTTAAAAATATACAAATGCTGTGTTTTGATCAGTTCCAGACATTTTTTAATGCAGACTATTTTTGCTGCTTTGCCCCTAAGTTTTCTTCCACATTTTTTGTTTTGAAAAATCTCAGGGGCCAGCAAGATAGTGCAGTGGACTAACGTGCTTGCTTAGCCAAACTTAGGCAAACACAGGGACCATATTTGATCCCCAGCACCACATACCACTGAAGCCTTGTCTCCAGGGCAGACTGAGCTGGCCACAAAGACCAGGCATGATGGCACACACCTGTAATCCCAGCGCTGAGGACGCTGAAAAGCAGGAGGATCACTATAAGTCCCACTGCATAGTGAGACCCTGTAACCACCAAAATACATTAAAAAAGAAAGAAAGAAAAGAAAAATTTCAAACCTGAAAAAAGTAATAAATAATATGCTATGAACATTATATACCTTAGAGCCACTCATTGTTTGTATTTGGCCATATTTGTTATCTTTCTCTCTCTCTCTCTCTCTCTCTCTCTCTCTCATTCTCTTTCACCTACTTTCACTTGTGTATATGGACATATACACATGTGCACACGTACACAATACACACATGCACACATTTACAGGTACATGCATGTGCACGTGCCCACATGTGCACAGACATGAGCACATGTGTACACACACGCACACTCATGCATCATGCTCACACGCACACATGCACACACACACACACACACACACTCAGAGTCACCTGCTTTCTGATGAAGCACTTGACAGTGGCTTGCAGGCATCGTGACACTTTACCCCGTATAATAGCATGAACTTCGGAAGAGCAGTTATATTCTTTTACATAACAAAAATATATTATCACATCTAAAAACAGTGATACAATAATATTATGGTGTATGTTTAAAATTTTCCAGCTGTCCCCAGAACAGCTTTACTGCCATTTGTTTGCAGGCAGGGAGGGCACAGGGAAGGAGGATACACGGTATTTGATTGTTATCACATTCCTAGTCCACTGGCATCCAGAACAGTGCTCCTTTCTTTGTTCCCTCCCCCACTTTCCTTCCCTTCTCCCCCTTCTCCTCCTCCACCTCTTCCTCCTCCTCCAGCTTTTGGAAAGCCCAAAGCAGTTGTTTTATACAATGTCCCACAGTCTGTGTTTGTTTGATTGCTCCTGTATGATTAGATTCAGGTTACACAGTTTCGGCAAGAACACTACATTTTTCTGTCCTGTTCATTTTTCTATCCTGGTGCAGCTACTCAGGAGACCCATGATGTCAGCCTGAACTATTATTGATGGTGCTTGGTTAAGGTGGTATCTGCCAGACTGTGGTAAAGATTCTTTTTCTCCCTCAGTAATGAGGAATTAATCTATGGAGTGGAACACTGAGGCTGACTGAATCTGGTCCTGCACTACCCCAGTTTTCTCCCCCGTGGTTTTGCCTGACTATCATACTGGGATTGCAGTGTGGTCATTTTGTGAATCTTCGTTTTGTGTACGAGCAAGCATTATTCTCTACAGAGTAGTTTTTCCCCTTTTGGGCCTTTCTTTCCCTCCTGCTGATCCTTTTCCTTGCCCTTCCTCACAAATCTGAGTGCTGATTTTTTTTCCCTTGCCTTTGTCCCAGAATTAACCATTTCTCCCAAAAGGCTTGATTCTTCCTAAAGGGGCTGCAGATTGAGAAACCAACATCTATGTTAGGTGTACTTGTTGATGCTAGGGGTTCACTACTCCTAAGGATTTTTTCCTCCAATAGACTGAGCTTGAAAATATTTTTCAAAATATTTTTAACAAAAGTGTTAAAACTGACTTAAAGAGCTAACCAGTCAGGTATAGTACATTATACAAGTCATGTGGCCTATGTGCTTCATACAGCCAGTGTCATGAAAAATAAGAAGAGCCCCCAAAATATAGGGGACTGATCTAGATGGGAAAAAAATCCAATCAAATGCAAAGCATGAACGGAGATTGGATTCTGGCTTGTAAAAATGGAAAGGACCTTTTGGGAAACTGAAGAAATTAGAATGTGGACCATGCATCAGATGACACTGAATTAGTATTCATTTTCCTAAGTGTGATAGTAACATTGTAATGATACAGGAGAATGTCTCTCTTATGAGATGCATTCTGAATGAGTTAGGGTAAAATAGGATGAGGTCTGTGAGCTGATTTCAAAAACATCAAACTCAGAAAATTACATCTGTGTGTGCATGCGTTTGAATCTGTGTATACATACGTATATGGAGAGAGAGTGAGAGAGAGAAGCAGATTCTAAGTGAAACCTGTCACATTCAATCTACTATTCTTTCAGCTCTTTAAAGATTTTAATGTTTTCACAATAAATAGCTGAGAAAGAGAGAGAGAGTGAGAGAGAAAGAGAGAGAGAGTGTGTGCTGGCAGTGAGGTGGAGGAGATATTGTCCTTGGTTGGAAAGTGGCAATGTCCGAAAGCCCCTTTATAGATGTTTTCTATGTGATATTAGTAATTTGATACACTCATAATTTCAAGATACAGCAAGGTAAGGAATTGTTGGCTATCACCCAGGCCCCGTCCATTCTGTTTCATGCTAACCCTGAAGGCAACAGTTTTTAACTGGTTTTAAATTTACTCTTTCAGCATGTCTTCTTTTTTTTAATTTAATTTTATTTTTTAAACCTCATTTATTTATTTGTTTGTGTTCTGGCTGGCTCAGCCTGCCCAAGGGGTGGGACTGGCACAGCATGTGGTGCTGGGGATCCAACCACAGTCGCTGTGGCTGCCTAAGCAGGCGCTTTAGATCACTGAGCCATCTCCCCGGCTCCCAGCATGTCTTCTTGCAAACATGGGGGAGCATGTCCCAGGCACTGCTCTGTGCCTGTGTCCTCCTTTTGTTTTCCTGAGCACAGTAATCACTATAGGAAGACAGGAAGGCATTCCTTAGTCTTTTCGTGGGTGCGTGGACTCGTGTGTGCGGAGGTGCCTGGGTGTGCACAGCCAGTTGCCTACGGGTAGCGTGTGGGCCATTTCCAATCTTCTGGAATAGCCTTGGCCGCATGTTATACTTGTGCCCATGTAATTCCTAGAAGTGAGATTTCTGGGTCAAAGAGAAACAGAATCTGTAATTTCTCTAGAAAATACATCTTTGTTAGATGATTGAAGAAACTAATGAATGCACTTGATTAAGAAGAGCAGAAAGTAAAAGGCTAATATCTAAACAGGGTTGTAAAACAATTAGGATAAATAAATCTCTTTCTGAAAGAGCTGGTTTAAAGCCCTTCTGGCATTGTTATTTCTCATCCAGCAATTTCCATATTCTTGCCTAAAGAAAGAATAATTTCTCTTTGCTTTGTAAATTAAACATGAAATCACAAAATCATGGGTTTCAAAGCTGAAAAAAAAAGCCCACCTGGTTCCACTTCTTTATTTCTAACAATAAGAAAACTGAAATCCCAAAAGGAGAGGGGATGAACAGAAGGTTAAAACAAGAGAATTCAGTTCAATCCAGTGGACACTAAAAATATGCTTTGTAAGAAAACATGATACTGAGCCAGCAAGATAGCTCAGTGAACTAAGCATTTGTTTAGGCAAGCTCAGGGACTAGGGTTTGATCCCCAGCACCACATGCTGCACCGACTCTGCCCCTGGGTGCACTGAACTGGTGACCGAGTCCTGGCATGGTGGCACATGCCTGTAATCCCAGCA
>PVKN010027877.1:0-13404 GCA_004027915.1 Capromys pilorides
AGAAAGATAAAGACTACATGATCTCACTGATACATGAAAGGTGATCATGTTGACATGATGATAGAATAGCAATTATGAAAGTCTTGGAGCAAGGAGAATGGAGGGCTGGAAAGAAGATGGTTAGTGAACACAGTAGGCATGTAGTTGGGCAGGAGGGAGAACATCTAGTGTTTTGCAGTGCAGTGTGATAACTGCAGTTGACAACAACTAATTTTATATGTTTTGAAAAAACACTAGATATTTTGAATTTTGGATGCTCTAAAACAAACAAAAACAAAAAATAATGTCTGAACTAAAGAGTATGTTAATTATGCTGATGTGATCATTACATATAGGTACATGTATTACAATGTCCCTGTATTGCCTAGATAAAGTACCTGACAAGTTAAAGGAAGAAAAGTTTATTTCACTTCACTAAACAGGTCTGGTTCCAAGACAGCATGGTGTAGCAGAAGACAAACAGTCCATAGAACAGGCTAGAGGCAGGAAAGCAGCAAGCAGAAGGAGCAGCAGCAGCAAGCCTGCTTTTCCTTTCATTCAGTCCAACCTATGAGCCTTTAAAGCAGTGCCACATACACCGAGGATTAGACTTCCAATCATCAACAGCCAGAACAATGGTTAATCAGTTAGTGACCTAATCCAATACTACGCTCTTAATTCTAGTATGGAACTCTTACATCTGATCACCTACCTAAGATTCTAGTATGGAACTCTTACATCTGATCACCTACCTAAGAATTCCAGGTATAAACCATAATATTCCACTCTTGTCTTCTTGACTTCTCAGCATTTTAAAATAATATGTAAAATCAAATCCAGCAAGACAAGCATTAAATCCTATAGCTCCATGCCTAGTGTCTGATACAGTCTCTGGCAAAATATAAACTCCAAAGGTGGCCCTGCCCCTATGGCACTTCTGATGGCTGTAGCTCCCATTGCTTCTCTTGTGGACTGGCTTTGTTAACTCTTTGCAGCTTTCCTCAAGTGATGCAGATTACCGGCTTTTCCAAACTTCTCAGACTTCCATGTCACCTTGGACTTCACACTCACAGCTTCACATCCTGCCTTCTCAGGTGCACAGTGCCTGGTTTCCCAGGTCTTCCTCTGAAATCCGGGTGAAAATCTGCCTAATTCCACAATTTTTGCATTCTGCAAGTGCCTAAAACCTGCATCATGTGGACAATGCTCAGGTCTACCAGTAGTTGAAGCAATGGACAGGTTTCCTTTTCTCTTGGCTATTAGGATCTGGAACCTGGTTTACTGAGCATTATGAACCCAATTCTAAGATACAAATTTTCTAAAGCACCAGGATTCTTAAAAATGGTGTTCTGGAGCTCTTTGCTATTTTGAAACAATAAAGTGTGGAGTCCTGCTGCTCTTGTGATGTATTCAGGCCATTTTTTTATTGCCCTGTTCCTTTTCAGGGACCAATATCTCCTTTGTTCCATCTTTACAGGTCATACCGTTTTTAGAGCTTCTGTTCTGTTTAAACATATAATTTTTCAAACCACTCTACTGGGTCCTTTACTCCTAATTCTCAGCATATACCTGGTTTAAAGTCCCCAGAAGTACCATTGCCACTGCTTCACCATTAGAGTGACTTGAGGTTTCTTCCACAGATTAGCCACTACACTTAATCTCAGTCAGGCAAAGTCTCTGAGCAAGAATAAACTTCACACAAATTTTCTGCCACAGCAGGAACACATGGTCCAGGATCCCACAGTCAGTGAAGACCTTGTTTCTTATTCAAGCCTCCAGATCATGGTGCCAGGTGCATTTTGATCAGCATTCTGATCTGAGTTATGATCAGGTTCACCCACCAAGCTCAGTTTATAAGCCTGCTACTTTAGCTGATGTCTCTACATCTTTCCAAATTCTTCCTGCAAACAAATTCCAAAGACTCCTGAGCTGTGTGGTCAGATAGTCATTCAGCAATGACCCCACTATTTGGATATCAAAATATATCTTAGATACTTCTCCGTTGCTTAGGCACGATACACAACACCAACAAGCTGAAGGAAGAAAGCTTTATTTCATTCCATAGCCAACTGGATCTAAGTCAAGTTGGCAACACAGTGAAAATGTAGCTGAGGTCACAGTGGGCCAGGACCATGGAAGCAGCAAGCACCCACAGTGACAAGCCCACCTTTTCTTTTATCCTATCCATGCTACAAATCATTTGGGTGATGCCTCCCGAACTTAGGATGGGGCTTCCCATTGCCCACACCAAAAGTGATAGTAATAGAATTAGTGTTCTAATCCAGTACCATACACCCTTAAATCTGGCATTACTCTTAGTTTGGGTCCCACCTATGCACACATGGGGCTTAGAAGGGACACCTCAGAACAAACCACAACATACTATAACTCATAAATATGCATATTTACTGCCTCAATTAAACATCACTAATATACTTAGAAAAACATCTTAAAGAGAGGCAAGCATGAATGTAGAGAGACTCTTAAGCTAGGGAAGAGTTCCAAATTTCAGGTCAATCCTAAAATGGATATCGGAGAAGTTTTGGTGGGGGAACTAAATGATTTGAACACATTGTGAGTCATAATTTTGTAACCTTCTTTGCAAACTTCAGAATTCCTCCAAATACATTTCAAACATGAATCTGTTTAAAAGTGTTAGATGTCTCTTCAGTTTCAAAAAAATACAATAAAAGTTTTCATAACAGCATTTTTAACTTTCTACCATATAAAGGCAATCTACTTTTCAAATCTTCCAAAATGCAACTTCATCCAGTTGCTACATTAAACATTTCTTGTCAAGATCCTCACAAACATATTTTTTTCCTTTTCTTGCCTTAGTAATCTTGTCCACTAGCCCTCCTCTAAACAAACTCATTCTTTATTTTTCTCTCTGAAATACTTTCCATTCTATTCTTACTATGTGAACATTTGCGTAATTGCCCCAGTGGTTCCTGCATATGACGCTTTCTACTTCACCACTCACATGATACTGTGAAGTGTATCTTTTGCACTACGTTATATACAATCAGTAAAATCCACTGTAAATATGTTGAGATGAGCCACTGTGATTCTATCTTCAGTCTTTTCTCCCATCAATATACATAATTGTGACTCTAATGAGTAATTTTAAGTGCTTGACAAAATAATTATGTACATCAACCACTCAATATAAGTATATATATATATATATATATATATATATATATATATTCTAAACTTCAAAACCATATGTACATTTCATCATAACTGATCAGATATATATTTAATGATCATGAAACATTAAATATATTTAAATCTGTACTGAGACTAATAGCTTGAACACTTGGTTTTGTAACCATTCTGGAATATTCCAAATTTTTCTGCAGGAAAGAACAACATCCATGAAGCTATCTCTTAATTTTTCAGAAATAATTTTACCACAAGCTCGAGAATTTTACAGATTAGTGGAATGAGGCATTTTTCCTTCAAGATCTCTACTTGGAGCCCAATGTAAGCAAGCTCTTGCTGGAGTTTATCAATAAATCAGCACAGTAAGTATGGCCTTTTCTAGCTCTTCTCATCAAGCTTAAGTCAATGAAATAGATTTGATTAGGCTGTGACTTAAAAAATAAATGGCAATAAGGTCTCCAACATCGATGTCTCCATTTCTTACGGAGTACAAAGAAAAATCAATTTTTGCTGAGATACAAAACTGCAACCTGAGTACTTAGATTCAGATGCCATAGAAATGTACTTATTCTGTCATAGATGGTGAAATGACAGTGGCTGACAGTGAATGCACATTCATGTATAGTCAGTTGTCCATTCTTAGATCATTCACATGAAGAAAAAAAAAGTGACATCTGAACATCAAATACCTATATATGCTATTAATCAAAATAAATTGTTAAGTGAACTTGGTAAAGTATAAATCTTAGGTAAAAGGACAAATCATGAGATTCTACAGAAGGTAAACATTATATACAGTACAAGCGATTCTGTTAATTTAAGGAATCTCAAAATTGCCTGAAATGCATGGGGACAGGATCCTCAGCCATCATATCCACATGCACAGGTACACACACATTCACTTCAATACCTTCCTTTGCTTTTTAATATTCTTGTTCACTTCCTTTTTAAAAAGATACACTGTCAAGTGTTCCTGTGCACTTTGGCTTTTGTTCATGAACTCTCTGCCTATCCCTATGCCTGTAATACTTCTATCTACTTTGTCTTCCAGTAAGGTTAGCATTTCTCTTTTCATATTTAGATCTCTGACCCATATTCACTTTAGCTTAGTGTATGGTGGTATAAATGGGTCTACTTTAGTCTTCAGTGTGTGGAAAGCCAGTTTTTCCAGCACTACTTATTAAAGAAGCTGCCTTTCTTCTATGCTTGGTCCCTTTGTCAAAGATATGGTGATTGAGTGTGTTTGTAGTTATGTCTACATCTTATACTGTTCTGCTCAAGGTCAGCTTGAACTGCATTAGAGACCCTGTCCCAAAAAGACAAAAAGACAAAAAAGAAAAGATACTTTATGTCTGACTATGTCAAGTTTACTTGCCCCCCATATCTTTCCTCATCCTTAAAGATATGAGTCTAATAAGTATTAAAGACATTGAAGATTGCTGGAAGTTTTTAGCCCAATGTGTACCTGTAGTTACTGTGACAAGTGAGACCAGGAATGGAATGTGAAGTAAACTAGTGGTGGAAAACTAGCTCTCATACTTGAATTTTATCTACATATACATAATTTCAACTTTTATTTTCTGAAGACTATAGTTTTTCAGGGTATTATAAAAATCTAGCTGCTCTTTTTAAGGAGTTTTAATCCTCATAGTTTAAACACTTAGCCTATCAATCGTGATCATTTTTATGTATTTAGGTTAATATTTTCCTAATACTTTCACTTTCTAGATGTAATAAATACCATAAATATGATGACAAAAAGCAAAAAAATTCCTTATCCTAATGTTACTCACAAACTTTCCTAATTAATTCCATGCTGCAATGTCTGAGCAGTGTTAAACATATTCTCATGTTTTATCACCTAGAATAAGAAAAGCTCTAAATACTGTATGACTTTTTTACATAGACTGTTAAATTATTTGGAAAGATATTAAGATTAAAGCAAATCTGGGAGTGACAACAGCATGTAATAGCATGAAATCCCACTGTGGATACCCAGCCACCTGTCCCCAATTATGCAGTTACCCACAAATTATAGTAGCTGGCGCACACATCAAGAGTCCAGTCAGGAAGCTGCAGAGACATGGTGGAGTGAAAAACCAGAAAACAACCACACAGAGAGGGTACAAAGAACATTCTCATTGTGTCTGCATTATCCCCTTTCCAAAGTCAGCATAAAATGTTGAGGACAAGGCCCAACAGTTTCCCCACATTAAGATAAAAAGTAAAATGTAGTTTTTTGTATGCAATTAAAGTTAAAATTTTTATCAGCCCAAAATTAAATATTTTGAGTATGTCTCACATTTAACAACAAGCCAAACTTTCTAATATATATATATATATACATATATACATATATATATATATGATATATATGATATATATATCAGAGAAAAAAGGAATCAGAGTATACTTCTATAGAAAAAATTTCAAATGACAAAAGATAAACAATCTAAATAACAGGCAGATCAAATATCAAAAAAGTATATCCTTATCTATCTGTAATTGTGTAAAATATAAGAAGAGGGGCTGGGGAGATAGCTCTGTGGCATGTGTCTGCCTGGCAAGTGCAAGGTCACGAGTTCAAAACCTGGTCCCGCAAAAATAAATAAATGAGTAAATAAATAATATAAAATAAAATACAAGAAGACTGCATTTTTCAATAAAGAATCTAGAATAAAGGTCAGCGAGACAGATCAGCAGACTAAACACCTGCTTAGTAAAGTGCAGGGATCCAGGTTAGATTCCGGCACCACAGGCCTTTCCTGCCCCTCCCCCAGTGCTCTGAGCCAGAGACTGAGTCCCGGCACGGTGGCACATGCCTGTAATCCTAGCGCTGGGGAGGCTGAAAAGAGGAGGATCACTATGAGTCTGCGCTGTGTAGTGAGAACCTGTATCAAAAACATTTAAAAAAAAAAATCTGGAATAGTAAAATGGATAAAAATATAAAACTCAGTTGTGTCTCGTCTACAAGCGATTCACTTCATCTTTAAGATCACACGTGGAGGAGAAGTAAAAGGATAGGCCTGGCTTTCTTTGCTGTTGGGAACAATTCCAGTCAGGGTAGAATAAATCGGTTCACTGTCTCCAATTCCTGGTGTTGTTTCTGCATGTTTCCTCACCACAGCATCTAGCGCATCAGCTGCAAGACGGGCCTTGCTGACATCTTTGATCTCTGGTTGAGGCCGTTGTGGACAGGGCAAAGACCTCTCCAGGTCCTGAGGGAACGATGTGCCATAGAGATTTTTTTGAGTCCCCCCAGAGGTCTGGGAGACGTTCCTGGCACCTCCCAGGAACAGCTCACGTCAGACACCAAAGAGGGGAGGATGCTATCCCCCTTTGTCCGTCTGCCTTCTGGCCTAATTCTGGTAAGAGGCTCCGGGGCAACCCAGCTAGTCAGCTCTGCTCAGCTTAAGGAGAAAGGAAGTCTGATCAACACTTGCTAGTCAAGGCCACCCTCAAGGGAAAGGGGTTGGAACGTTTAACCTCTGAGTGCCTAAATGATTGTGCGAATTGAGTGGAGTAGACAACATAATGGGCTGCTTAGTCTGCACCAAGACCAGAAAATACTGGTCACTGTGGCTAAATTTCAGACAGCAGAAATTGCTTCTCCTGAGACCTAAACCAAGCTACTTTACTATATACTAATACCCACAAAATTTTTCTTTCAGAATGGAAATAGGAAAAGGGCTGCTCACTGTGTGCTGGTTCAGATCCAGAGCCCCATAAGGATTTTGATAACTCCTTGGCCTGCTCACCTCTGCCACCCTGAACCTGTGCCATGGAAAATAAGATAGTAGTGGAGGCAGCAGAAGCAAGATCCGTGCTGACAAAGATGGCTTCTCCTTCTCAGCTTCTCTGGACAAGGTGGGGCATGATGGCACTTGCCTAGAGTCTAACAATGGAAGGAATGAGAGAAATGCCTAAGTTTAGGGTGCTTACTAGAGATATCCAGAGATGGGATGAGCAGGAACGTATGATCAAAGAAAAGTCAGAGGCAGTGTGAGTTCATCGAAGGCCTTTATATTATAAAAAAATATAAATATTAAAATCATTGATTTCAAAACAAAAAATAAACAGAAATGTAATATTAAGTTTACCTGCCTCAATTTCCCAAATCCTTATAAGCACATCTTTCAGGATATAGAACACCTACTTTAATTTCAGCAAGTGTGTGTGGCCCTCCATCTCCCAGAATAAAATTATTAATTCAGAAAGCCTGTTCAGTGCCTAAAAAATTAACGTAATTAAAACACTTTAATTTTCTCTCACTCTCTTCCAAAGGTTAAAAATAGCTATTCAAAAGTCCTTTGATTATTGGTTTAATTTTCTGTTTGGAAACACAGCCAGTCGATTATAATGTATGAAAGATTAAAGATCCACCTCGGAAAAGCTCTTGATCTTAATTGTCTTTCTGCACCTTAACTGGTTAAAATTTACATCGTGTGCCATACTCAAAGTCTTTTTTCTGTCTCTTCTCCACTGCCCTGCTCTTGAGAAATAACACTGTCTGCAACAGTATTTTGTCCTAGTCAGTTCACTTTTCCATGGCCACTAAATTTCAGGACCAAGTTCCTAGAATGTTAAGTTTCCACTCCCTGGGACCAACACAGAATAAAGCCAATCCTCACGTATCACTGGATTATGTTAAAAACTTGCACACACTTTGTCCTGTAGCTGTAAAAATAGATATGCAAGTTGTAGTCCAAGTTTATCTCTTCCTTTTCATCCTTCAGCGAAATTAAAGATTAGCTTCCCTCTCCTCTCAAAATCATTCTGTTTTTCATAGCACAGGATAAACTGATTTTTTATAACACATATAAGTTGATTGATATAAAACATTGATAAGAAAACATTATAAATTTAATAATAGTTTTAAACTAAAGCAGATATTAAAAAATAGCATAGTGCAGTCCCTAGGGGACTGCATACTTACAATTTCTCTCTGTCTTAAAGATCTTAAAGGCCAGCCACTATTGTCAGAGATAATCTCTTTCTACATCCATACTTGGGCTGCTCAACATCGCTAGATAATTAAAGTTACCTTTAGCAGTCTATCCCACTAGAAAAAAAAATTACATATGGCTATTGAAACAACTCTCTGGATAATTCAATCAGAATTATCTTTCACAATCACAATAAACTATGTTTCACAAATGTAAGAAGTTTATATTCCTTGCAAATTCTTCATTTAAGAGATCTCTACTAATTGATCTGCAAATAATTCTGAGTAGTCCATTTATGTTCATAAACTTCTAATATTGCAAAAGACTTATCATAATTCAATTTGGATAAAAATACATTTGAGCATACTCTGATTTTATAAATATATTGGCTTATTTGTCTGTGTCCATTCTTTAAATAGTTGTTTAATTTGAGCTGAACATTTTTTTTCTTCTTTACATTTTTGCATTTTTAAAGAATTTGTCTGTTTGTTTATTCAGTTTATGGATACATGTCATTAAAGATATGATTTCACCCAAGTTACCAGCTGGTCAAAATGCTGTTAAAATTGGTTTTATAAGTGTTTACATATTATGATTTGAGAGTCCCTCTTTGCTCAAAAATATTATTACAATCTAGTTTTTGTAAGTCATCAAAAGTGTTAAGATAATTAAATAAAAATTCCTAGAGAGGGGAGAAGCTGTTGGATGCATCTCCAATTGATACAAAGAAAAAATAGCTACCTGGAACAAAAATTATCCAGTCCTTGTTCATTAATAGGAATCCCCCAAAATCTTCATGGCTTTTTAAAGAGACTCCCCTAAAATGTTATTCAAGATATATTAGTGTGATATGTTCCCTGGTTAAAAAAATTTTCATATGGCTATGACATTTCACTGTTGCTCCTATCATGCTATATTGCATGTACCCACATCTTCAGATGTTCATGTCTTCTAAAATGTAAAGCTAACATGGCTTATGGTATTTTCTTTAAGACTGAGATATCTGTCTTTCTCTTGTGCCCCAGCTACTTGCGATAAGAAGGTGATGTTAAGCCATATGAGATCAGCAGTCAATAATAATATTTTGAACAAAAACGTTTATGCTATGCATGTGCTGCATATGTGCCACTGTACTTAGGCATGCCTAGACATTACCCAGTCTAGAGAAGGCCACACACTTCAGTGACACCCCATTAAAACACTGAGTAAATACTTTTTATGTTCTATATAGAGATAATTAACTAAATAGGCAAATCTTTGTCAAAATGGAGATTGAAAGGTATTACAAAATTGTTCTCAGGATTGCCATGCTAAAATGGCATGGCTTTCAATCTTAATTTTCTCTGTAAAGCTATGTAACTATAGTCTGTTAAGTTTCTAGAGTGATTCAACTACTAGAACATCCGTGACTGATAAAAAAGTAATAGTTCTCCAGCTATACTTTGTATTTCAAAGTTCTTGACATTCAGATAAAACTTTTAATAATTAAGCTCACTGTTCCAATTATAACATAATGTTATTAGTCTTTTCTTCTGGAAGTTTCACAACCAAAGTTTAGAGTCCAACACTAACGGGATAGATAGCCTGAGACAACCAATAGATAGGCAGCCAATAGACTAGCCCCAGCCCTCCTAGATTAATGAGGACCAAGGACATGAGAGAACATTATCATGACATCCTATAACTCTAGTGAGTTATAAAATCTCCTAAGGAGATTATTGGACCACAGAAAAAAGTGATCAATGGCTTAAAGAAAACCACCAGGAAAGCTCTCAAGCTTTCACTTAGTCAAGCAATGGCTATGACTGATTCAGACAGTTAACACTGACAGAAAAACTGAGAGATACTACACACACTTCCAAGGTAAATCCTGAGAAGACTTACCTGACCTTAGTTGATAGATAACTAAAGGTTAATGTTTATAAATACAGTTTTTAATTTAACTTCATCTTGAATACTCAACAGAAAAGTACAGCCAGAGATATTTCCAACAAAGGTGTAATAATAAGCTAGATATAAAACAAACAAATAAACTGCTATGGTTTATGTCTAGTTGTCCCTCCAAAGCTTCATGCAGTAATAGGACAGCTCCCAGAGTTGGAGATTAATTCATGATCCTGTGCTAGGATTATGGGTGTGAGTGCTGCTGGAATTTGGATGTAATCCTTAGTGGGATTATAGGTGTGATTACTACACCTGGCCTGGAGTGGATAGCCCGAATGCAACATAAGGGAGAGAGACGTGCTCCCTGAAGCCATTATTGCCTCTACTCCTTCCATTTGCCACTGCTCTTTGCTACCATCATGAAAGTTTGTTCTCTTCCATGTGTCACTCTGCCTCAGGGCCAGCTGAGTGTGGACGGAAACCTCCCCTAAATAAGCCTTTCCTTCCCTCATTTCTGGTGCTGAGTATTTGTCTCAGCAATGACAGAATAACTGTGACATAAACAGAAATACATAGTGAGTCGCAATCACTATTCCACCATTTATGCAAGAATTTCTGGACTTAACTCACTCAAAGTAGCTTCTCTATTCTAATGTTCATGCTTTGATTATACACACTCTACCTCAAAATTTGTTTACTTTTCCCTAGAGGTGCCAAACTCCAAGTGATCATAAAGATAAAGCCAATGATAAATACGATAAATTCCTTCTACTGGGATCCACCAGATCAACCTTGTAAAAAGAGTCCATAGCTGGTAAACTACAAAACTTCCATCTGCGGCCCATTAGAGTAGGTTTCTATGGGGTACCTGACTGCAGTCTCCTTTCATATTTATCCTTCTCAGCTTAAATCAATTAAATTGAAAACTATGCACATATCCTCTAACTGCAGTTAGAGCTAGTTCTTCAAAAAAAAAAATAAACAAAGTTACAAATATTATAGGAAGTTAGATTGGGGTGGTCCTTCAACACAAAAGACAATTATGGACAAAGACACTTTCACCAAAGTCAGGCTTTTAATTAAAAAGCAAACAAACAAATGAAAAATCCCTCTAGTCATGGAGCCCATGATCTAGCCCCTTCCTTGGTCCACTGTCTGTTTTTTGGTTTTCAGGGTCTTATTATTCTGCCAATAGAATCTTATATCTATAGGTTAACAAAGTTTGAGTCCCAGCACCTAGATTCTATCAAACTACAGATGATCGTTATCTGAGTTTCATAAAAGGCTCTGGGGTCCCACACAAACCTAGTTCTGCTACTCAACCTTAAAGAACAAAAATACAACTTAAACAAATGTAGTGTAGACAAAGATTTGTTTAGATAAAAATAACAGGAGGGAATAAGTAGGAAAAGATGCTTATTCTAAATCTATTTTTTTCAGTTTGCCCCAGATATCATGGCCTCACCTGTTGTTCAAGAATGCTCACAATTCACTTCCTAATTTTTCATCCACACTGACATCCTGGGCAGTATATTTCCATTTCCTGTTTGACCCACCTGTTCCCACAAGTCAGGACCTACCTTGCCCTAACAAAAACCTACAGTTCTGAGTCTGTATTTCCTGCCTTTAAAAGTTATAAAATCCCCAGATCACCAGAAGGCAGGCCTTGGTTTTCTTGTTGGGAAGGAGCCTGGCCAGGACCATCAGCTTAAAATAAAACGATTCACTGATGAAAGAAAAAGTCAAAGGGTAGAAAAGGTTATGCTATGCAAATGTAACCTAAAAGAAAATATGCATATTAATATTTACAGTGACAAAATAGACTTTAAGTCAAAAATTGTCATGAAATGAAGAAAGTCATTACATAGTAATACAAGGGCAATTCATTGGGAATACTATAATCATCATAAATACATATATGTTCAGCATTGGAACACAAATGTATAAAGTAAACATTAGCATACTTGAAAGGAAGAAACTATAATAAGGATAGGAGGTTTTGATACATACTTTTAAACCACACATAGTTATGTAGGCAGAAAATCAAATGGCACAAAATATATTTTAGTGTTGAAGTTCGCGTTCTTTCCTTCCACCTTTCTGTCTCATGTAAGATGATCTGGCCTGAAATTCATAAAAGTAATTAAAGCTCAGGAAAAGATTTCTTGAATTTCTTCATTATAATAAAATAAACGAATCCTTCTTCCCCTGGCCTGAATCATACGCCTTCCCTTCCTCCCCTTAGCTTCACTATGCTGCCTAGTTTTTCCCCATCACCCTTCAAATAAATCCAAGTTTTAGACATGCAGCTGTTTTGGCATCACCTTCCATAATTGCCTTTTTCACTTCCCAACAATCACAGATAAAATTCTCAAAATATTTTCATCACATCACAAAATATATCCATCATCTGTAATTGATTTTGCTATCAATGTTACTTATCTCAGTCAACTTAGTTTATATACTGAGTGTCCCAAGATGCAAGCAGCTATAGCATTTATCATTTATATCTCCCTCTTGTTGATATCAAATTCGTTTGCCAAATCTAGTTATTTGTACGTTCAAACAGTTATTGTCTTTTAACTTTTTACAGTCCATTGCTTTTCACATCAATTTCTTCTCCAGTCTTTGGATGAGGCTCTCTGTCTGCAGTCTTGTTCCTCAGGAAGCCGTTCTGTATATTCTCAAGTTTCACCTTCCTACTACACAATTTTGAGTGCTTATCTACTATTCCAATATTATATCCTCAATCCCTAATATGAGTTCCAAAGTCTTCCATACTCTCAAACCTGTGTATTTCATCATGTTTATATGCCATCTCTTGCCCTTCTAATTAAAACAGAAAGGTATTTTAGTTCCTTCAATAGGTCTTTTTTATTATTTTCTTTTTACTTGCCTTTTAGTGTATGGACTTAGGAGCAAGCACTTGACTTCTTTGGCACAGAATAACAATTTAACTACTTACCTGTGCTCTCATGTCCACCTGAATTGTATTTTTCTCCTTTTCCTCTTGATTTCATCAATTTTTCTCATTCTCCAATCCAAAGCTGTCATGTAGATCTTCCCTTGGCTCAAAACATAATGTTATCTGTTGCAAAAATATATACAATATGCTGGCTGCACCATCTGGGGCTCGCTGAGACAATGATTGAGATTGGTGTGGTGGTGCTCACCTGTCATACCACTGCCTGGGAGGCTGAAAACAGGAGGATAACTACGAGTCCAACCTACATAGCGAAACCCTGTAGACCATGTCCTAAATACATTTTTAAAAACCCATAAACTCCATTAATATCACATTTTGTTTATGACATTTCATTGTCTAGAGCTGTGAACAGGTTTGTCACTGAATAATGGACAGCTCTATAATGTCAGGATCTACAGCTGCTTTATTTATCACTATTCACCCAATGGTTATCACAGTATA
>PVKN010027878.1:0-13404 GCA_004027915.1 Capromys pilorides
ATATTATCCTGCATATTGATCCAGTGTGCTCTTTAATATGTCTTTAATATGTCAGGCCATCATATCCAAAACTCCTCACATAAACCTGTGAATAGAGTAGGATTAATTGTGATAGCTGAGGTGTGGAAATAACAAACATCTATCAATTGATGATGAGGTAAATCCTATTATTTCCATATGGCAAAATATTATTCAGTCATAATAAGCAATGGAGCAGCGATTCATGCTGAGGATGAACTTTACACACATGCCAGGTGAAGGAAGCCAGCATCAAAGGCCACATGAAACATTCTTTATCTGAAAAGTCCAGGACAGGCAAATCCAGCGGGACAGGAGCAGAGTCGCGGCTGGCGGTGCCTGGGGAAGGTAGCTTGGGTGTGAGCGCTCGTGGGCCCATGGCAGCAGGGTTCCTTTCTGGGGAAATGAAGCGTCATGAGACTAAATAGTGGTGGCAGTTGCACAACTTTCTGAATATACTAAAAATTTACTGAGTTTTGCACCTTTTGGTTGGTGAATTATGTTATGACGAAGTCATTTAAAAAAAAAGTCAGGGGCATCAAAACAGATTCACTGAACAGATCCCTCTGTGGTACAAACCCTGGCTTACAGGTATTCTGATGCGAATCCCAGGTTAACAGCCACAACTCCAGGAGAAAGGGTGCACATTCACCTGGCGCACGCGCGCGCACGCGTGCCTGGGTTCCTTAAATGAGCACCAGGTGCTCACGCTTTTACATGCCCATTTCCTGCTGTCTGGTTCTGGTCTACATTCTCGTGTCCCACCAGCAGACTGTGGTACAATATTGCCCCAGCATCCTGGAGTATGCCAAATATGGCCATGAAATGCCGCCAGCAAAACGTGCTGTTTCTGCTTTCAATCCAGTCACCTTCTCAGCCCGGTCATCGTGAAGAGTTACTTTCCTCAGTGAGAATTTGAATTGAGACTATAAAGAAAAAGTCAGAGGGGCCAGGTTTCTATTGCTTTTGTGACCTTTCTAAATTACAGGACATTTAGAGAAAATATAATAATCTTGTGAAATTGGCTGTTGCACTGTGCCATTCATCTTTAGATTCCAAATATGGCCCTGCCATGAACTTTATGATCAATAACTTCTTTTTGTTTGTCCCCAGAAGAAACTTCAGACATTCTCTGCCAGCCGTCCTTGTCCCTTCATACACAATGATGTGCATGAAGTCTGTTGCCTTTTTAGTTAAAAAACTGTAGCTAGAACTGAGACATTTTCCTTTCCCTTGTATCTTCATTAACACAGTCAAAATCTTTGTTAAAATAACCTTTTACTTCATACCAAAAGCACTCCCGGATCACGAACATCCCTCCTGACAAACTAGATCTTAAATATGGAAGCTCCTTGGAACGAATGTCCAGGAATGCCTCATGCCTTACCCAGGCATTCGTATTTTTATGTTACCATCTGGCCATCTTTATATTAACTGCATTTGCACAGCTCTGTCCCCTCGGGTTGCAGCTGTAATTATGGAGCAGTGAACATCTTCCTAGGTCCAGCACATCCCATAATTAGCTGTGTTCTCTCCCCAAAATATGACTCAGCCACATGGGTGGCTAGAGTTTTTAACCACAATACTTGAGCTTGTAGTGGCAGATGGCTGCGCCACCCCAGGACACTGCGTCCCTTTGAAGATCAACCTCACCAAAACAAGCAAACAAACAAATAAAACCAGATCCTGAGATTTATTTTTGAGGAAAGGAGAGAAGCTTCTTGAGGATGTTTTCAAACACTGCAGCATTTTATAAGAAAAACATGCCTTCCCCCCGCCCCCCTCTGGAAAAGCTAAAATAGAAAGTTTTGAGAGAGTGCTTTGAAGTCAGCCTTGACCAGAAAGAAGGGCACTTCCTGGTCTCTAATCAGATGTCTGCAGAGGTTTATTTGGTTGAGTGAGGACAGTGAGTAGAAGATAGTGTGTGGGGGAAGGAACATCAGACCAGGGGTCAGGAGATGCAAGTTCTTGTCTTTGCTTTGCTGCTAATCAGGTCTGAGATGTTTTCTGAGCTTCGCTAAACTGAACTCCTGAGATCATTTATGCAAAGGCCTGGTTACGAATGCAAAGCCATGCAGTGTTAGAGCAGCCCAACTAGGAGCATCCCAGCTCTCCTCTGTGCGTACACATTGATCTCCAGCTACTTGGTGAAGCCTGCTGGGGAAGAAGGGATCCTGAGGCAGGCATAGTGAAGTCACAACCAGGAAGCCCTGTGTCGTGTGAGCACTAGACATCGGAGGGCACCACGTCCCTTAGCAGAATTCTGTCGAGCAAAGCAACTGCGTCTGCTGGGCAAAGCACTTAGAATGAGAGGCTGGACCCAGCGGTTATAAGTATGGGCTTCACTGGGCTGTGCTTTATAAGGAAATGGACTTTCTTATGACTTGCCAGAGAAAGTAGAGGAAAAGAAGAGGGACAATGGAGCCAGCTACGTCATGCCAGGTTATACGCTGCCACCTAATTTCTGATGTGTACATCATCTCAAAAATGCTAATGTGTGCATATGCACCCATGGGAAAAGTGGGGAGAGGATCCAGCTTTACTGTCTTAGTTACACTTCTCTCATTGCTGGGACAAATACCCGACACCCAAAATGAAGGAAGGAAAGGTTTATTTAACTCACAGTTACTGGAGGTTTCAATCCATACTTGGCAGGCTCCAAGGCTGACTGGCACATGGCAGAGGGCAGCACTTCATGGAGGCAGAACAATTGCAACTAAGAACAACAGGGAAGATCGACCAACCAGGACAAGAGAGAGCAACAGAGAGATCTGTTTCTCTGTCCCTCTTATATTACATTCAGGCTCTCTGCCTCAGGATATCTGCCTCAGGCCACACCCACAATCCCAGCAGTACTAAGACCCATAATCCCAGTGGATCATGAGTTAGCCTCAAACTCTACAAGTCCCTGCCCCATGACTGCATGAGGCACTGGGGGGACAACTAGATGCAAACTATAACATTTACATTCATATTACCTCTGAATGGTAGCAAAGTAGGAAATAGGAGTGAAGAGGGAGAGAGACAGAGATAAGAGAAAAGCAGTCCTGCCAAGAGATTGGCAGGACTATTAGGAGAGCTCTAGGGTTTCAGCCTATGAAATTGGACTTCAGATCAGAGTCAACAGGCCTTATAACACTTTATAACTGAAACACACGAGCTAACACATATTATTTGTGTACTTTCCATATTCTGAGCTATGCCACATGCTTGACCTGTATTTTATATGCAAAGATGAGCATTTTTCATCTTTACACTAGTCCTGAGAAGCGGTGCTGTTATTTTAATGTCATTCCTGGATAAAATAAGACTCAAGGAGGTTACACACATGGTTCCAGGACACACAGCTGTGAGGTACCATTTGAATTCCAAATTAATTAGCACAAATATACTCTGACAATAAATTACTAATTATTGATTGATATAAAGTATATTAAAAGCTTTGTCTACGAGACATTAAAGTATGTACAAAAATAATTTTGAAGCACAACTTGCCGCAGGGGCCATAGAATAGGAACAGAGTTGTGTTATAAAAAGAATATAAATCATAGGCTGTGAGAGAGGTTTGAATGCTGGCAATGTCAGCAGAGCCAAGCATCCATTCCTTTTCCCTCTACCTTAAGTATTGTCTGAGTGCTTTGTCTTATAAAACTGAAAAATATTTAATTCACATTCTGGATGTGACCTCAAGCCAAATGTCCTCTATCCAGAGGTACCAACCAGGCGAGAATTCCACCGCTTCATTAGTTTTGATGCTCTTGACAGTCTCTGTCAGAAGTCTGACCTCATGGGCTATTGCCTGAAAAGGGGCTCTGCATTTCTCCCTGTGTTCATTTTCCTGTCTAATGCTGCTTCTTTTCTTGGACCATCCCATCCAACCTTGCTCCTGCCCTACAGCTTCTTACTTTTCTCTTGTCTACCACAGTCCTCGTGTCTCTTGGGCAGTGTTTCTCCCTCCTGTGGCGACAATTTTTATCACTACTTTGCCCAGGCCTTCCCTAGAGAACGCTGAAGAACGTGTTTCCTCAGTCTTCTGTCCTCCTGTAGCCCCCCGATGCAGAGGCTGTTTTGAGATCTCCACTGTTTACCCCTGTTCGTTCTCAACTGTCTTAACATCTCACTGCTCAGCCACTCTGCACCCCTAAATGCTGTATGAGAAACTTAGATAGGCCAAATGTGTCACTTGCACAAGAAAGAGATGGCAGTTAGATAGGGCCTTCTGGTTGTCATTTATTTGATTTCCCATTTCATTTATTAAAATGAAATTGACATTTCAAAGAATAGGGAGTCTTTTTCAGTTTTGCATGTTGGAGCTAGGAGTCCACCTAAAGTCAGAGGGGCTCTGTAGCCCCATCCTCCACTTTGTCTGACTTAGGCAACATTCTACTTACCCACACTGGGTCTTGGTTCCCTCATCTCTGCATTCAGATAACAACACTGCATTTACTGGACAAATTCATTGTAGAGGTCACATGCGACAAATATGTGTCTCCAACACAGTAGAAGCTCAACAAATGGAGGCAGCTGGTTACACTGAGAATCTAAACATGTCGATCAAGGAAAACAGCTCTTTCAAAACCACAAATTCTCCAATTCCCACATTCTCTTTGGTTTCTCAAGTGTTAGAAGTTATGCATAATTTGATCAACTTTTGTTGATGCAGGTTCAGTTCTGTAGTTATATAACAGGAATGTTTATAATTAAATAATCCACTCTGCCAAGTAGAGAGAGTTGGAATTCACAAATGAAAAGTAAACTTCTACCCTGAGTCTGAATTGCTTGCCTGTAGTCATTCCTTTCCCAACTAACCTTCCCATGGCATGATTTTCCATAGCTTCAAACGTTGTTATCACTTAAAGACCTTGCTGGTCTTATCGGTAGCTCTAGCAGCTGCTCACTGGCCCTGGTGAAGGGACATGGGAAGAAGAGGACAGAGGAGGCTGTATTTTGGGGGGAAGGTTCTATAGACACAGAGAAGGAAGGCTCCATGCAGCAAAGTGGCTACATGGCTCATCCTGGATGTGAGACTCAGAGGAAGAAAGAGGGACCTGCAAAGGACACGTGCTGAAAAGCTAAGGAGTAACGACTGGATTTCATACAATTTCCATGTACAGGAAACCTCCACCTTTGTCTTTGTGTGGGATGTGGCAGGAGCCTAGGCACAACCTTCTAAATCAGCTTTCCTGAGCTTTCTCAGCTTTTGATATCTGGCGTTTTGAAGAGAGCAAGGAAAAATGATTAAGGTGTAACAAGGAAATGCCATTGTGTATGAAGTAATTGCCATGTTCTTTCCAATTAATGTGAAGTAGAGAGTCCTGTTCCCATTTTACAACTGAGGACTGGGAAGTTTGGGGATTAGATGATTTGCCTCAAATTTAAGAATAGTGGCTCCCAAGAACCCAGTAGTTCAGTAATTGGTTTCCTTCTAAATAGTATGCCCTATGAAATTTAATGATATTTGTTTTTATGCTATTATATTAATTTAAAAAGAAATTTACTAATGGCCATTTATAGCATTACTTAAGTAAGGAATAATCCAATTTTGAAGATATGAATATTACATAACATCTTTTATCAACAGTGTAGCTGCTCAAGACAGCTTCTAAAATCCATATCTAGAGGAAAAAAATCTTATGTGCAACCATCAACTCCCCATGAGGAATGTGATTACTATGTCCTACAAATATCTACTGATAAATAAAAATTGAAAACTCTAAGTCCATAAAACCTACTATCTCTTCAAAGCAGAAAGACAATTCTAGTGAAATGTATTTAGAATTTTAGTAAGTCCCAAGCATACTCAAGAGGAACACAACAACATCCAAAGGAGCGATTTCTGATGCTTCCTAGAATACAACATCTCTGAGCAAGTGAGATCTAAGTATTTCAGGATACTTCACAACCTTTCAGAGCCTCCGTGACAGTCACAGCAAAGGACATTCTGTAGACAAAATATTATTGGACAAAGTAGCCTTGGGTCATCTTGGACATCAGAGAAAGCTGTGTTTCTCTGTGTTTTCAAACGTAAAACCTTGCATCACAAAATATAGAAGGAACAGGAGAAAAATATACCTCCTTCCAGATGAATGAAATAAACCAGCTAATCTTAGAAAATAAGATTACAGTTTAATTAAAAATTTACCATACTAAAGACAGGAACTTACCTTGCTAAGTAGCAAGTCATCATACAGATTAAGTCCTTCCCTCAGCGGTTATTCCTGGGAGTGGTGGGGACAGATGGCCTGAGACTGACCATCAGGTTAGGTGGACAAATGAAGCTTAAAGCCTTCCACTTCTCTGCTGCCCTATGAACTCAATTCCTGTCAGTGCATTTACTTTTCATACCTAATTCAGCTCCCAAGGTTCAGGTAGCTTCGTCTGCACACAGACTGTTCATGACGGTTTTCCAGAAGGCTCTGGACCAACGAGACGAATGGTTAGCCATTCAGAATCTCAGACCCGGCTCCCTACCTCCTGCTTGGGAATCAAGTGTTAACCCAGTGAACTGATTTGTGTGGATACTGGTATTTCAGACACACCGCCGTAGGTCTAATGGCCCCAGAATATCATACTTTTTTTTTTTCTTTAATGGATAAAAGAAAATTGTGCCATTCTAAATTGGGCTGTACATTCTTGGGAGCGAAATCTCTTTGACAGCTATGGTTGCTGTCAGGAATATGGCAGAATATCAAAAACTTGGACGTTGCAATCTCACACTAATGTTCTCTGCCAAATTGCTCTTGCATTATCAATGCTGAGGAAATTAAGCTTGTACAGGATGGTTTCTCTCTGGAGCCACGGTCATTCACAGTTTTTTCTAGGGGAAAAAGCAGATGAGTCTGGACACAGATATTATGCATTCTGATGGCAAAGAGACAATTTTTCATGAGCTGTCCTGGAGCGAAATGGAAAGAGTTCTGTGTTAATTTTTTAATGTCTTTTTAATTAAAAGTGTCAAGCTATAGTCCCCGAGTTTCACTGAGAGGACCGGATTCTTCAGTTATCATCTTGGAAATGAAAACCAATTCAGGGAGTCATTTATTTTCCTCAGTCCTTGTTTCTAGTTTTCCTGCTTGGAGTATGTTTGAAAGTGAAACCCAGCCGCTAGCACTGGATGCCTTTGCATTTGAAGTTGTTTTGGAGCAAAGGATGGACCCCCTGTGTATCGATCAACTCTGGCGTAGGGAAGCTATGGCACAGGGGCACAGCGCGTGCGCAGCACTCACACTACATCAAGCATTGCTGGGGGCATGGCTCACCCTGAGGAGCTCAGCTGGGCAGCTGCTTACTGTGGTTCTGACCCAGGGGCCTCTTGTGCTTGTGTTAGTATCTGCAGACTGGGCATGCTCTTCTCATTGAGATGCAAAGGCCAAGATGGCAAGCAGAACCATCCTCAGCTCCTCATCACCTAGGCTCAAGCTGGCTTGCTGAACCCAAACCCCACAGCACTATGTCTAGATCAAAGGGGCACAAACTCTAGTGAAAGGCAGTACAAAGTCACGTAGCACAGGGCGGGAGGAGGACGAGATGGAGAACCCAGTCGCCGACGCCCCTGGCAGAACTGACCACGCTGCCTGTTTGTTTTCTTGGATTTTCTGTCACCCATAGATCTACTTCTTACCAACTAAGACTGCTGATATTACTGGCTTGATAGATAGCACCTGGTCCGCTTCACATGTGCTAAGAGGAGATCTGCTTAATTCTTTGAGCTTGGATTTATTCCCAGTTTGTTTTCATGCTCATAGTTAATGTAACATTATTTTTAAAAAGTCATGCTAATTACAAAATCATTTAGGTTGCCTTGTCCTAAGACAAATTTCCCCCTTCCCAATAACAGAATCTTTCAGAGTTCAGACCATGTTGGAGAGAACTGTTGCAGGTAAACAGTGCTGAGCAGTTCAAATACCAGGCAAAAATCCTGAGATAAATTTGAGGTGGGGAATTCAAGAAAATCTTCTACGAATTGCTGGTATTCTTTTTCAACAACTCTTTTAGGTTAGAAAATAACCTTCTTTAATTTTCTGCTTAAAGTGCAGAAAATTGTTTTCTTTCTAGCTCTGAGAAATGTCAGGAAGATTTTACCTTAAAGATAAGTCAAGATGTTTGTCTTAGGCATTATGATTTGGAGGTTCACTGCTCCAGTGCCTCTTCTGGGATAAAATTTTACCTTAGTTATTCTCTGAGATAAAGTTTTGTTCACTATTAAGACGTTTATCATTTATCAGTTTATTTTGCTTATTGATGTGTTCATTCATGAGAAATGGAAAAAGTTAATTTTCAAAACACTGACTTGTAAGAGGGCAGCTGTCTGTATCACACTTCATCTTTTTTATATGCTCCCGGTCGGACTGGGCTATTACCTCTTATAAATGAAAGTCTCATTATCAATTATGGCTCAACAAATGAGCAATTCTTCCTTTGGATGCTTTTTTTTTTCCTTTCGCAGAATCAGAGCTCCTGGGATTACTGTGAAAATTAAGTGAATTAACACACTCAAGCCACTTAAAATAGTACCAGACACATAATCTGTCATTATAGACACTGTTTTGCTCAATCTATCAAGATCTTTATTGCATTTTCTTGAGGTTCTGTCTTTTCTTGTTGGATGAAGCTTTTTGAGACGTCTAGAAAAAAATCATTGCAAATGGAATGTCCTAAATTAATAATGATCAAAAGAATGTAGGTATTGATTACTCTTCTGTGCCAAAACCAGTGCCAAGAATCAGGTATGCGAAAATAATGACTTAATACTTGCCCAAAGGAGGGTGAATCAATAAGAAGAGACACCCCCTCTATAACCATAAAGTGTGATGCACAATTGGAGAGTAGAGTGGCAGCCGGGGAGCAAAGAGTGACACTTGGTGGAGCCACCGCATTGGCGTGGACATCCTGGGTGTTATCTGGATGAAGTAAGGAAATAACTCAGTAGTTAGCAAATGTAGTCCATGCCATAATCACCTTGAGGACTATCCACAAACTGGCTATTGGATGGCATACCTGGGGTTTCCCATCCCTTTGATCTGTGGGGAGTCTGATCCTCTGATAAGCTCCCAGCTGGTGCTCTTGCTACTGTTCTAGAAAATCACTTTGAGAACCACAAAGGTTTGGAGAGGTAATATCTTCAACAGAGAGTGCTCAGGAGGTTTGCCTCCCTGCAGAGATAGAGAATCACAGAGTAGAAGGTGAACAAGACCCATGTGATTATGTGAGGTGCTTCGAATTCGCTGTCATGGATTCCTCCCCCAATGTTGTGGGGAGCCAGTAGGCCATGCTCCTGGCACCAATGAACCAGGCAACGTCAACATTCAGCACACAAGCACACGGACACACACATGGTGTCTATTAACTCATGCACATGCCCTGTGCTGGCTGATGGGACCCTGTTCTACAGTGGCTCAGGAACTATGTGGATGCCATAGTCCATAAAGTCCTCCCTCACTTTCCTCCTGAGACTGTTCTCAGCTGGAGAGAGCTGCTAAGTCCAAGGACACATTCTCTCCATATCTGAGATGGGGCAGTGTTAGGCTAAAGGTCTGGCCCAGAGGGTGCAACAATTTTGCAAAGCAATTCAACTTGAGAACTGGATTGCGTTGTGCTTATTTCAGCACAGACCCTGTTGCGATCTGTCTTAGACCAGGTGCCCGAAGGAAACAGACGGATGTGTTGTGTTCTAAAAGTTTATTAGGGAGTGCTCTCAGCATCTCTAGCTGGAGGGAGGGAAGAAAGTAGGCCTGAGTAGAGGGATTGGGCTTAGAATCTGGAGTGGAAAGGACTCCCACACTTTGCAGCACTGCATGGCTCTGAGTCAGCGCCGTGGTCCTCACAGTGGACATTCGTCACCATTGGGCAGGATCACCAACTCTAAGGGAGCAGGGACTCTGCTCTGGTTGGTTTAAGGTTCAGAGAGTCACACTGGCCTTTTCCATGGACTATCACCGTCCTCTTCACTGATACATGCTTCACAGTGGCTCTTGCATTAGCCAAAGCATCAGGATCATTTAGAAGGTTCTCAAAGTGTATAATCTAGGCTTTACTCAATAATCCATATCCACCCTGAGACTTGAGTTTTGCCTTTCATTCCAGGCTAATCCTTATTCGGGTGCCGCTGAGAAATAGTCCCACATAGAGGATGAAGGGGCGTAAAACACTTCAGATGAAGCCACACAAAACACACAGCCCATAATAGCAGAGATAGAGCTCGAAGGAGCCTCATCATCAGCATAAACGCTGACATCCAGCGAAGAGGCTATTGCCTCAGTCTTGCTCATCTCACGACCAGTCCTTAACTAGATGTGCTGTCTCTCCGAGGTCAGGGCTGGTCCCTCTCACTGATGTCTCTGTGCCCTCGGTCCCACCATAGGAACTGCTATTAACGAAATGCACAAGAGATGTTTGATTGAATAGAAGAAACCGGGCAAGTGCTACAAAGGTGCAGGTTTTTGCTCCAGGGGACAAAGTGCTGTGCACATAATGAACAGACTGCTTTACAAGCTAAGTCGCAGCCTCATCACTGGAGGGCCAGAGCCAGGAGGCTGACTTCCCCTGAGCAAAGGGGATGCAAGGACTTTGTTCTGCTTTGGATGGAGAGTTAGATTTCAGCTTTAAGCTTCTGCAGGACAGACAGCAACGCTTCCCTGTGGACAGAGCTGCCTGAAGGCACAGTGGTGCCTACTTACCAAAGAGGCCTTGCGTTTTCCACTTCTATTGAATTCCTCATAGCTCTTGGGTTGGCAGGGACAAAGGACTAGAAAACAGAGCCCACCTTCTGTCCTCATGCACTCAGCACCCCAGGCTAGTACTAACTAGTAAGATCTTTCCTACTGCAATAAAGGATAATGGGGTAAGAGCAGAAATTATGGAGTAAACCTAGTGATGTAGAAGGCTGTGATTTCTTAGTTCAGGAGTCACAATTACATTGGAGAGTTCGGAAGGGGCTTGCATCAAGTACTGTATATGGGTAAAGCTGCAAATATATGATTCTTGCAAATAGGGACCCCTCAAAGCCATCCATAGATGAATAATCCATGGCATAGGATGGAGAAGTCCCTTTCTTTGTAGGAGAGAAAGCTGCTCTTTTCCCTGGGGCCCCATAAGGAAATGTCTTGTGGAGAGAGCGCTCACAGAAGCAAGGTGAGTCAAGGTTGAGGAGGAGGAGTAGGGAACTCGGGCCTGTTTATTGTGCTGTGCACATCAGAGCTAGTAAGCTTAACTGGTATTTGCAACATTCCCACAGTGGTACTACTCACTGGTCCTGGATCTCAGGAAACCTGGTCTCCTCAACTCACATTTCAAAGCCCTCCTTGACATGATGCTCAGCTTAGGTGTGCTGAATGACAATACTTATTGATGTGACCAGTGGACAGTGGTGGACCTGCCCTCAAGGTGTGTTGTACTAAACCAGACACGTGTGCCAATCACTGTGAGTCATGGTGAGCCCTGAAGGGATTTTTGGATGTGCTCATCTCTTAATAAAGAGGAAGCAAAATATGATTTGGAAACCTTTGGGATGAAGTGGAAAGGACACCGGTTTGGGACAGAAAGACCTGGCTCCAATTCAGTGTCACCGCTGGCTACATACATATCATTCTGTGGAGCCTCAGATACTTTATCTGTGGAATGAAACGGAGAGTGCCTGTTTTGAGTCTTCTCATAACAGTGTAGCGCAGTGACCTTAATGTTTCATATGTAGAAGTTCCTGTCTTTGTCTTCTTCCTCTCATGCAGGACAGATTCAAGACAAGTTCTGTCCAATGACAAATCAGTTTTGCTCAGTTTGAAAGAGCACTAAGAAGATTTACACCCCAACCTGTACAAGAGGGGTGGCCAGGGAGGGCTCCTGGGGAACTGGGATTCCAGAGGAAGAAAGTGGTACTGAGAGAAGCTAGAATCAGCTCCAGGGGCAAGAAGACAGAGCTCATGTTCCTTGAAGAGTTTTTCTCTGGGGTGCATCCTGAGCTCTCCCCACATATCTGCAAAGTCTCCCTGTTTCCAACTTCCAGCTTCTCCAGCTGGAATTTTTTTTTTTTTTTTTTGCCACTGGACTGAAAAGAATGGAGTTGAGTTGTCACTGTCCCCTTCCTCTGCCAAACTTTCCACTCATCTTATTTATAGTTTTTCCTGCCATAACTAGCAACCAGAAGCTAGACACAGAGGGAAAACAGAGATTTGATTATGCTCAGAAGAGAGACATGGGGGCTGGGGAGATAGCTCAGGGGCACAAGTGTCTGCCTGGCAAGTGCAGGGTCCTGAGTTTGATCCCTGGTTCTGCAAAAAAAAAAAAAAAAAAAAGTAAATAAAAAATAAAAAAAGAAGAGAGACATGTATCCCTCCCTTTGGAGGAGTTTTAGAGAATTGGGAACATGGCAGTAGAAAATTATTACATTCCCAGGCTACGCTTTCTCGGCATCAAAGCAGTGCCGGTCTGCATTGGGCAACTCCCCAAGGCTGACTCGTGCATCCTACAGAGAACACTGAGCCATGTCTCTGTCCAACCTACTGTTCGTCACCACTTCTCCCCGTGTGCCTCAAGCTGCAGAGCATTGTTTAAACTGATACAGAATCAGTGATAATCAGAGGTGCAGCACAGCTGGGATCAATACCAACCGTGTCACCAAAATCCCAGGGGATGCAAGGTGGAAAGGCATTTCTGAAGGATTGGAGGAAACTGCTCCTCCCTGTGAAATAATGTGGAGATTGCATCCCTCAAGAGCGGAAGATCAGGCAAAGCATTTCTTATTTTATGTAGAAACATGTGTAGCAGTCTGACACTGTAAAATTTAGCCAGCCTAATTTGTATGGACCAATAGTTAATGTGAGCTTCAAACTCAGCCCTGTTGGTGTTTCATGGCTCAGTATCCTCCACGAGAAATCTACATCTTCTCACCTCTTATAGCTGGGACTGAGAATGGCCAGTAGAATAGTGGTTAAGAAAATATCCTTCTGATTTGCTTTTGAAAAATTATGTAAATATGGAATGTAATATTGGATTTATACTACCTAGGGAGAGCTAATTGAAGAAAAAAATGGAATGATTATGGGCCTAAGTAGATGACTTATGAGTAAGGGCTGCAAATAGGGAAAGTTCTCATGGCAGAAAAATCCCTATACAAGTTCAGATGGGAGAAAAAAATGATGTGGGCTGACAAAAATGCTTTAGGAAAGATTAACAGGCTGGAACTTGGAAGAAAACAATTTTTCCCTTATGACAAGTATCGAGACATTCAGATTAATGACATACTTAGTGCTTTCATAGAGAACCCTAGATTCTCCAATCCTAGATGATCTAAGAACAAAATATGGCAATGTACAACCTACCAGAGATAAGGAGGGTTGGGATGTGGAAATACAATGATTAATGCTTAAGGATCTTCAGATATGAGGTCATCGA